>JARYHS010011408.1:128676957-128725200 GCA_031002005.1 Vandiemenella viatica | reverse complement strand
ATTTTATCTCCCAAAGGAAACTTCCGGAGGCTCTGGGGGCAAACAAAAGACAGGGCAGAACGTCAGAAACAGTAGGCCGGAGGTGTTACTACGGATTTACTTGAAACAGTGGGAGGCTGGTCGCTTCAGGAAAATAAATAACACCGGGAACCGTGCGTTAAGGTATCCTCGCTGCGTATAGCAACGCAATGCTTGGCGCCACGTAAATGAACAAGGCAGATGTTAATTGTTATACCTATTACAGTGCTCTAATTGTACATAACACGCTCATTTAATTAACTATCATAGTTACCTCCCTCTAATGATTCATTTATTTCGAATAGTGCTTTCCTTTAAGATTACAGATCATGAGGGCGTTTTCGATCACTTTTTCCTCTCAACGGTTCTCGTCTTTCAGTGGTTTTAACAACAGATTATTCATCTTATCCGTCATGTACCATTCATCTTGGTAGACTGTAGGTAGGGACACAGTATCGATTAAAAGTATCGGTACCGTACTCGTGAGTAATATCGGAAAGAAAAAGTATCGTACTCACTGAAGTATCGATACCGTGAGGTATCGATAACAAAGTATCGGTAACATGATATTTCTCAAATCATTGATTGGAACTGAGATTTTCTTTAATTTTTTTATTTTATTTTACGGTTGAAGGCCTGAACTTGCGCGTTAATTTCAAATTTTAACCCTTCTCTTAAATTTTTGTAGCTGAATTGGCTAGCATTTTTTATGATGATGAAATTTGCAGCAATAAATCATGTACCTTTTTTGTGGTCTTAATGTGTGAAAAAATATTATAAATTAAATAAACTAAAACAAGTTTAAACTTAATCATACTCAATATTTATTTTAGTTAGAAACCAAATCAACAGCAGATTCTGTGACTCACTAATCTGTGGATTTAAGTAGCTAAAGTATATTCTAATCTTACACTTTCACTCTTCCTCTGCTCAGTCACTTAAAACAATATTTTATCCAATCATTTCGATGATAATTTGTTTCTTGTTTTTGACAATGTACTGTGTTGCCTTTTAAAATAAACGTTTTTTTTAAAAAAAAACTATGTTCTCGGTCGTCATCTTGAGATGTACCTACTCTTGTCTTGGGGCCATGTCTGTTGAATTATATTTTCACTTTTTCTTTGAGTGGCTTTGTAGTAATGCAACTCATTTTTCCACAGTAATTTTGCTACCGATATCTGCCGTAAGGTTCTCATATGAGTAAAAGTATCGTATGAAAAGTATTGAATATAAAAGTATCAGTATCAAAGAAAAGTACTCTTTACTAAAAAGCATCGATACTTTAAGTGTACCTAATTGTAGGAGATTCTCTCGCATCGTATCCGAAAAAAAAGGAAGAGAATTAAATGTCCAGATCATTAGACTATCCCATAAAATTAAGGAGTAATTTGATCGGACATGTCCAGAGAATGCTAAACAACATGGCAGAATCAGACAATAGGATATGTTTGAAATCAGTGGAGAGAACGACATTAATGAGCCGGGATGAACCTAATGGATCAATCCTTGACAATGTTGATATTCTACAGACATTTCTTTGCCTTTAGACAAATTACATAATAGCCTAGTAGTTGATATTACTAGACGCCATCGGCACCCAAATAATTGCGTTGATAGTAAATACGTACTTTTCAAATAATGTAACACTTGTAATGGTGACCTTGTCTCTCTAATATTAATCCAGGTATTTAGATAATAAAAATTTCACATTTTAATCACAATGTGAATGTAAGTTATTGAAAGTGATCAATATATATATCCCACACGTGTCGTTATAATTCAGCAACATATTCCCGCTGCCACTAGGGTTATATGGTATGATAGTCCTCTATCCTACATCCATGAAAAAGGTTTCGGTTTGGAACTGCGGAGGTTAGGTTCGAAGTTATGGGTGTCAAAAGAGGACATCGTATTAATGGACTTCTTAGGAAAGTTGGTGAAGAAAGTTCCAGAATGCTCTAGAAACCGGGAACGCAATTCCATAATTTTTTGGAGCATTCTCGAATGTTCCATTACCCTGTTGTGGTGGGAATACACCTCAGCTCAGAAGGGTATGGGCTTGCGTCAGTATACTTTTGGAAATCGTTTAGAGTGGACCAAAGTGAAAATTAATAGATGCAATAACTGGAAATGGATTGCTTAAAGCAGTGAACAGATCTCTTGCCAGTGGTGTATGGGAAAGAAGTAAACAGAAAGAATAGCGACGAAATGAAACAGACAGGAGCCAGAAGCACGTTTAGCTTCAGAACGGAACAGAATGAATAGATTAAGAGAAAACCTGACATACGAACAAGGAGAAGAAATTAGAGAAGAGGATCGGGTGAGACACTAAGCAAGCAGACATAAAATGCTGAAGGAGCATGATAGGTGTTTGGTTAATTACTTTTTCCTGTCGCTGAACCCGTGATAAAATTTTGATTGCATGAAATAACTACTTCTAAGAATTACTTTTCAGTTGGGTTTATTTTTATTTATTTATTTATTTCGCGAGCTCTACAATAACATTACACAGTTGACACAGAGCAGGTATCGACTCGAACGAAGATACTAAGTACAATCGTACAAATATTCCAGCGATCCTAACTTTCAATTAACTCGTCTATGCCGCTTGTGGATAATACACGCTACAGAGAAATCCGGAATTATTCAAAGAGTTCCGACCAATGTTTCTCGAAGAATAACAATAATTTAACAATTAAATCGATACAAAAATAATTACAAATTGTACAAAATCAGTTACAATCATTAAGAAACACCTTGAAATTAAAGTTAATACTGTTTACATAAATTTACAAACAGAATTATTAACATAAACCAGTCCAAACCGTCGCAAATTGTCCTCCAAACATCGTAAATCACTTAAGCACTTACAATTACAAACTTTTAATTAATGATTCATACATAATACTCTATTTGAACACATTTTACAGCATTTACATGACAAATACACACAAATTTACAATTAATCACACAAAATATATATAAATCAATGATTAATCAACTCCCATCTTACTATAGATAATTGTAGAAATCATATTTCATACAAGAGCTGGGTCAGATGGTTGATATAAGTAACATTAAGAACTGAACTTTGCAGAGTTACAATGAGTACAGTTGGTGAAAGATAACGATCGCAAGCGCATGAATAAAACAAGAGTGTACGAGAAGTACGAAGCAGAAGAAATAGATATTACAGTTTGGCAGGTGAGCTATAATACCACTAAATGGTACAAAAAACACAAACACGTTATGATTTACAAAATGCATTAAGTGTGTCGCTTCTGCGGTGCCAAGAAATTCAGTAAAGAAACACTAGGAATGTGTTGCATGAATGGAAAAATTCGATTGCTCCGTTTGAAGTGCCTTCACCAGAATTATTTCATTACATTACTGGAGAAACTCCCAAGCTAAGTGAGATTAACTCCGGCTAGTTGCCTATAAAGTTCCTGAACCTGTAAATAAAGCGAAAACTCTCACAGGATGAGAACTACCGTTTTCGTATATAACAGAGCTCTCCCCTCCGAATTTCTTGCTAAGAGGACGATGATCAGAGACGAGCTGCCCACAGGAGCCAATAAAGAGGCAGTAATAACCAATCTGGTTGAGCCAGCTTCACGCTTCAGGTTTCACCCCAGGGCGCAGTCAGCCGATGAAGCCAGGGGGGCGTGTCCCTCGGCACAAAGGCTGCGCGCATGTCCTGCCGGCCAATTAAGGACTTCACCCGGCGACCGGAACGCTTAATACGGGGAGAGAGAGAGACGCCACAAATATTCCACGGATACTAAATTAATTAATGGTGTCTGGACTGCCGGAGGTTATAATCGGGCAATTAGGCTGTACGACGAATGCGTAATTTAGGTGTCGCCGTAATGAGAGACCGCTGACTTGGTCGTCCATCTCAGGGGACGCTTGGTAGGTGGCAGCGGAGGATATGTGTAATTATTCTAATCATACAGAAGTGTTTGGAGAATGAATCACTGTAGTGTAATGATACACTCATGTTGAGTGTGGTCGTGTCTTCTTGTGGGTGGTCACGTTTAAATCTAAAGTTGCTAGTCAGATTTCATATTTAAATAGTTTCGGCATAATCGGTTCACTATTTACAATCAAAGTGATTTAGAGAATAACTAGTACCGTAAAGTTTCAACTTTGTTTGAAATCCACAAAAAAATTTATAGTGACTAATAGTTTAAAAAAATGAGAATAATATTGCACTGTAATAAACAGACAGAGTTGAATTAATATTTGGAAATGCCTTGCTAACGTGCGTCTGTTAAAAGACCACACAACCTACAACTTAGATGCATACAACCCAGTCCTTCCTTTTTATTCACAGAAAGTACTATACTGTATGAGGTTATATTTCAGAGATTTCAATTGATCTTTATCGTTTTGGGTCCGTAAAGAGGTTTAGATTAGTTTCAGCAACGTATCTGTTTCTGGGAATAAACAGATCTAGTGATCAAGAAACCCCGAACAAAAGTTTGTACTTACGATTTTCTCAGTGAGCTCATATTATGGTCGTTATAACTTGCAGTTTAGGCCGTTTTGTCTAAATCTTTCCCTCAATAAGTGTCTCAAAAACCCAAGTCACACTTGTAGTACTTTACGGCTAATGAAGCTCAATAATAATCCAAATTCTGACAAAATATTATAATTTGGTACTATGGTTAATGGAAACTAACATTAAAATATTATAAATTTTGTAAATTCGTTAATAATGACGTTTTTATCATGATATTCCATGCTTACAGTTTCCACATGTTTTTCTCTATTCTGACTTTGTAGTGTTTTAATGCTCCCTGCTTATGTTTCACCTAATTAGCAATATTTAGTACTGACGGGAATTAAACATTAATTTACGTATCAGATTGTTGAATAGTCGCAAACATCACTGTTTCCTGTATACAAAAAATATTTATGAACCGTTAGAAATTAATTTAAAAAGGTCATAAAATAATCATATTTATTCTACACATGCTTTTGTTTGCAGATTCGTCTAGGTTGTTATAATTTTTTCTACCGCAACGAAACCAGACAAAAGAATTGTTTGAGTCACCATACGCAAAAAGTCATGAGTTAGTTACAGTATGGCTTGTTTACATTTGTCTCAAACTCTGTGAAATTTTTAGCGGGTAGGGGTGGTATTTTGAAATCTATTGAATGATATGGAACGGAACTTTCACCCAAAAACTTGGAGCGTCTGAAACTATCTGGTTAAATGATTTACCATCAATGCTATCAATTAAATATTTCCTCTTATTTTATGCCACATTATCAAACGAATAGCATACGATGTGTAAGATGTCGGCTTGTACTCCCTGTGCCAAATCCTACATTTTCAGTTGCCCTGGGTGGATAGGGGTTGATTTTATGGGGGTGAACTTTGGTATGGAAGTTGACTAACCTTTGCTAAGCCTTCTAACCCTCTTGCACTATCTTGTTTATTGAAGATGGCTTCCATCTTGATGGATGTTCTTTTATATCTGCGGGTCTAAATAGTTTCTTGTGAGCTACGGAAAGATGTTATTGGTCTGGAGTGATTTGACACCACTCCGTTAGTAAGTTGGGGAATGTCAGGCAGGAAAAGCCCAGGGCATAATGATTGTCTAGGAGAGAATCTACCTAATAAATGCTGATAGGCTTAATAATCCCATTTACTAATCAATGAGAACTCTGTGCAATGCAGTTTAGAGACAAATATTGCCTTGGCATCAGAACGGAAACTAGAAATATTGATTGCAGCTACCCCAAGCACGATAAGTCGAAATACCAACACTTGGCTTTTGAATTTGGTAGACGTGATTCTGATTTAAAATGATCTCAATAACTGACTTACGTATCGCAGTTAAGGAAAGTAAGGAATTTTTGTTTTGCCAGCAAAATGATGGGAAGGACGTAGGTTGTAAATCTCGGTATTAAAGGCAGGGATGGTATAGCCAATGCCACGTTCTGGCATTGGTGAGTTTAGTTTCCAACTCCGTACTCAATGTAAAGACGCATCGAAGAAAAATTGATTGATGCTCGGCCATCTTGTACGGAGCTACAAGATCACTCTAATAAACTGAACTAAACACTTTGAATTAATTTCAACCGAAGTTTGGATCCTACAGTGACAATCTATCCTTCAACCCCTTCAAAAGACAGAGAGGAGGCTATAAAACGTTATCAATCGCGAAGCTGGTATCTTCCGTAATAAGATGTGGGGATTTCGATTCTCATAGAGGCCGCTAATATTTCGTGATTTAGCGTAAGTGAAAGTGATTTTAATTAAGACTTCTTTCCAGTATGGTTTAGGCGTGGAATTAAGTTCTGTCCCGAGACGGAGTACTCAAGTGCATAATAAAATCACAACTTTCAGCTACCAAGCGGTAGAAAACACCATCTGGAGTCGCTGCTAGGCTTGGGTAAAATAGATCGTTGTATCGAAATATCGATATTTTTCATAAAATAGTCGATATTTATCGTCGATATTTTTATTCCCGATATATCAAAAATTGATATTTTATTTGGAGTATCAATTCGAAATTTTTATACGAACGACATTAACGTCATCATTTTTTTGTCTACTTATTTGGATGTCATTGCTTAGATAATTTTTAATCAAGTTGTAGAATATTGATTAAGCATCCGTGTTGTGAAGCTAAGGGCTGACGTAAATTTACGTCTTCTGTTTTCAATTGGTTTTTTTCATTGACAATGTATCTGATATGCCAAGCCTCTTATGTGTCGTCTCATACATATCGATATTCATGTCAATAGCGATACGACATTATCTATATACTTTTTCATTTGCCCACCCCTAGTCGCGGCTCGAGGTTGGATGACTTGGGGCAGTCCGGCCTGACACTGTGGTACTCGTTTAGTTCACTGAAGTAATCCGTTTGTCACGGTGCCTTGCCGCCAGAGATATTATATTCAGTAATTTACCGCCGGCAGCCGCGAGAAATACGGCCGTGTCATAAGTGTTTGCGACTGCTTTCAAGGCTCTGTTTTTAGCCCGGGGTTCGACGCCGGCGGGCCCCTATAAAGAGGCCGGCTTTATGAGCCGCTGTCTCGCTCATTAGCTTGACACGTAAGCCTTTTGTGAGGACGCGCCGCCTGCTCCGCGCCCGCATGGCACAGTGCCGTCGGGTGTCGGGTTCCCCGCCCGCAAAGTGGATGCGGGCAAGGTGTCAACCTGATGGACAGGCGGAATCTGCGAGCAGTGACGCGCATCCCAATCCATTTAAGGTGGCTCAGTCAGAGTGTGGTTACCTTGCAGTATCATTTTACAAAGTAAATTTACGTAATCTTTCATCATCATACTGTCTGTCTCGGATGCTTAATTTTTCTTTTCTATCGCTCCCATTGGCGTCCCTGTCTTGTCGCACAATGAACATAGCCCAGTTAAAATCTCTTCTTTAGATGCGCGTATAATTTTGTCACCTTCCAGTAGAGCTCACTTACGCTTTACCTGGATAGCATAACGTAAGTACTGCTCTATGTTGCTTTCTGTAGGTTCACAAATCTTAAATGTTGCGCAGTGATAACTATCGTGCGTCTTATGGCCCGTGGTTTTTTAGGCCTTGCCATGCAGCCGAATTGTACGGAAAAGCACGTGCCACAGAGTAGCCCTCGCCACCTTGCAGCCCATCCCCTCCACGTTGCCTAGTGTCGTTTCAGCTACCCGGGCGTTTGATGTTTACCGACTGGGTGACGGGTATAGGCGGATCCCTTCCCACGGCCCACTGTTCATAACTGGACCGACGCCGCCGGCAAATACACAGGCAGTGGGAAGCCACCTTTAAAGTCCTTTTTGCTTCGTGCAATCCATTCCTCTATTGTTTCTAATGATCAAACGTAATGCGTAGTTCTCGCAATAATAGTACAGTCAAGACGGAAAATATACCTCATGCAACCATGTAATAACTTCTTCTAATTTACTTTTTTTTTAGGTTAATCTTTGAGTTAAACATGTATAGATTTCCAAATCCATTATCAGATTAACTTAAAAAAGTTTTAATGGGCGTCAGATATCTGTAGGTCATTAATACAGCAAGCTTTGCAGAAACTAGCTTAGAAGACTGATACTGTTTACGTTTATCGCTAGGCTTCTAAATTGGCACCCAGCAAGTCGTATTAAAAGCATAAGAGACTATTTTTTGAACTTTCAGATACAATAGAAGGCAGCATGTTTTATTTCATTATAAGATACTTTTCTCATTTATGTAATATACTTTAGATGAAGTTAATTTGGTTCCGTTGGAGCTCAACTGTACTGTTTGTTACTATATTATTTATCTCATAGTTTACAAGCTTTGATGTAGACTCTGTACGGCATTTTCCGTGTCTCCATACTCTTCTTTCGCTCTACATCAATTAATTTATTTGGGCACTACTTGTTCATGAGAGCAAGAATTAAATAACATTTAATCGGGAGAGGGCAGGAAATAATTACCATACTCAGTGCTAACTCGAAAATTTAAAATATTATCTAACAAAATGAATTTATTGCAACTGTGAAAGAAAAACTTCTTTCTATGACAAAAGAAATGACTCAGCAGACCGCGGAATGTTTCTAACTGGTGGTAGTGTAATGTCCCCATTGACTGTTAGGTTTCAATTATTAGATCAATTTGTTATTTTAAATTATGAATTATTATATTTTATTTATTTCAAGTCACTTCCAAAAATAAAAGATATTTTACATATAGAAATTATTAAAACGAATTCCGAATTTAATTTAATAACATTTTCATCAAATAATCAAAATGAATGAAATATTAATTTAATATGATCGGATATCAGGCTAGCAAAATTATAACTTATTATGAACTAAATATGATATTACTTTACATTGACTATCAAACTATGTTAAACTCATGGTGCTTACGAGTCGTAATTATGTGGATCTGTCCGTGCGACACTTATTCGGCACTCATCACTCTGGAAGATTGACCTTCACGGGATTTGAAGAGCGTCTCGTTGGTTTACTATGATCAAAACCGGGGTGTAAGCTTTTGTCGTAGCACAGTAAAAGTCTTCATTTATCAGTCGATGACCAAGTCACAACCTGCTCCTTATGTCGTGTCAGAAATACTCAGACTGAGTGTCCTGCTGTCGCGGCTTAGTTACCGGTTAGCGATACATCCCAGAAATAGCCCTGCAAATTGAAGTCGACAGCGCCGGCCGGGCGATGACACTAGCGCTCCCAGTTAATGTTGCCGTCTGGTGGCGGGTTGGTGAACTATGAGCCTGCTTCCTTAGTACCTACCTCCCCCCATCACCTGCCCTGTGATGTCACGTAACGGTAATAATTCTTGCTTCATCCGGCTCTACCTACTAAAAGTTCTTACGTGTTCAAGGAGATGTCCGTAGAAATTAGTCACAGCCGACACGAACGGCGGTGGACAGACCCTGATAGTATCTGCGACACGAAAATTGATGTGGGGAGCTGAGTCGGAATGCAGTTTATCAATGGTGGCTTCTGTCGGCCAACACAGTACAACCGCCATGCTTTCTCGACTGGAGGCTAGGCACTAACTCTGGGTGAGTCTGGATGATAGCATGCAACATTTTGTACCTCAGATTGCTCCCTCTTCCACGATCAAAGAAGATAATATGATGTCTGAAAAATAAAAGATCACTTACTACATCTACAGACTAATGAGTGATGTGCTGAGAGTTGTATGTGGCGGAACCTACGACTTTCAAGTATAAGTTATGTTAAACTCGTGTTGCAGTCAGTCACAGTATGCGGGGTGTCACATGTAACGAAATTCGACGAGGATACAATAAAAATAACACTTGTAGAGAGCTAAGCGATTAATCTTTACGGCAATATAAAACGAGAAGCCGCGTCACTCCCCATCTTTGACTCCACTTCTCTCCACTGTTTATGACGTCACTTAACACAGCACTTTCATTATACCCGCGTTCTGCTGATGTAGATATTTATGTACAGCGTGAATCTACTTACTGAAATTAACTTATTGTTCAATTTCTGTCTTCGATCTCTAGCAAAACGTTAAAATTTTATTATCTTTACCTGAAGTAACAGCATTGATGATAAGCAAAATAAGTTAGTTTTTGAGCTGCCCCGGAAAGGCTTGGTGTGTTATGAAATACGTGGGCTGCGAGTATACCTTGGTTCCTTCCCCGACCGTAAAAAACTATAAAAAATGAAAACGGCATTTTATTATTAGGCCACATAACCGACTCTCGTGTTAATATGATCGAATTTCTACAGTAAATTGTTTCCGCTAAGTGCAGACGACACAGGATCAACGCAATCTCTATATATATATGTTTGTTGGTTTGTTTGTCTTCATACAAATCCAAAGTTTTCATCCGATCTCGATGAAACTTTGCACACTTATCCTTTGAAACAAAGAGAAAAATACAGTCTACATTTGGTTGAAAAATTATCTGTATAAATAATACATGTTGTCTTATAATTTCGAAAAATTACTGAACGGCGATAGACAGACGCGCTGGATATGGATGTCTCTGTACTGTTTTTCCGTGTCGCGGGCAGGTAGCTCAGTGGTTAAAGCGCTTGCTTACCAATGTTTGGTTCGTGGTCTCCGGTTCAAATCTCCGTAGAGGCTAAGATTTTTAAAAATTGTTTTAATCGTAAGAGTCACGCCTGGACCGTCGGTAATTCGGATTGAATGTTAACTATAGATATCACAAAGTTAGGGATGCAATGCGAGGCAAATCGTAGGTAGTCTTGCAATGCTGTAGGTGTACACTTTTTTACGTTATATTGATCCCTCAGGGGTGATTCGCAGTCAGTGTGTGTGTGATCTGCAGTAATAATACTATAAATGCGGAAGTAAGTCTCTGTCTTTTGTTACGTTTTGACAACTAAATACCTATACCGATATTGACGGAATTTGAAGAGAAAATCTGTAGGGAGGACAGGACATTTTTTTTTTCGGTATGATTAACAATTGAAGTCACGAAATTTTGAGAACATCGAATGGTGACAGAGAGATGGATGTGTGTGTTAGTCTCTAATGTTACGTAGCATGCGCAAGATATGCTTCTCGCGCATTATGTTAGTGTATAATTAGATAATAATACTATAAATGCGGAAGTAAGTCTCTGTCTTTTGTTACGTTTTGACAACTAAATACCTATACCGATATTGACGGAATTTGAAGAGAAAATCTGTAGGGAGGACAGGACATTTTTTTTTTCGGTATGATTAACAATTGAAGTCACGAAATTTTGAGAACATCGAATGGTGACAGAGAGATGGATGTGTGTGTTAGTCTCTAATGTTACGTAGCATGCGCAAGATATGCTTCTCGCGCATTATGTTAGTGTATAATTAGATAATAAATTTCGTTTAGAGAAAAAACGTATTATTTAGTATCGATGTCGATTTTATCTGTCCTTTTACTTTGTGTCTGCTTAAATGTTTTTGGCACCAGTTTATTTTGACTTCTTTTTTGACATGCCTTGCGGACGTAAACTGGCCAAAGTTGTAGCTCTAGCAGAGCACGAACATCTAAAGTTATTAGATCCCAAAAATTGGATGCTCATGCTGAAGAAAGAAGAAGAGACCAAGCTGAAGTAAAGCTGCCCTCAGTTAACACCCTCCCTCCTCCCACATCCCTCACAATCGTTTGTTTTTCTGTTTTTAAATATGTTGGAAATTGATTCTCTTCATGAGACAGGTTAGATCAGTGATGGGGAAAGTACGGCCCGCGGGCCAAGTCCGGCCCTTCGGGCTAGTCAATCCGGCCCGCGACATGGTTTCGAATAACCCCTACAATTACACATAGGACAAAATGTATTTTCTGCGTAGCTAGAATAGAATGTTTCCTTCTTATTGCGTTTTCAGTACGGTATCATCGCGTCTAATATTAACTGAGTTTGCGTAGTGACGTAGTATATGTCTGTAGATCAGTAGCATGGCGATGTGGAGTACAATGCGCGTGTTGCTCGGCTAAGTTCGGAAGGACTCGGGCGCTACCATTGTCGTTTAGTCTGTTCTCAAGGTCAGTGCAGTTCGGACAGTCGCGTAATCAGTGCTGCAGCTGTGTGTCTGGCTTGTGTTTCTATAGTTTTCCTTTGTTGCTATTGTTGCTATTGTTTTTTTACATTTTTGATCGTTACAATGGCATATAAAAAGCGTAAAGTTGATTCAGAATGTCGTGTTTTTAAATCTGAGTGGACTTGGAAATACTTTTTCACGCCTATTAAGGATAAATCTGTGTGCCTCATTTGCAATGAAGCTGTAGCCGTATTCAAGGAATTCAACCTCTCACGTCACTTTATGACAAAACATAACAACGCCACTTATGAATCTATGACCGAAGAAGATCGGAAGCAAAAAGCAGGAGCTCTAAGTAAAAAACTGTCAGGTCAGCAAAATATTTTTAAGAAACAAAGTTGTTCTCAAAAGCTAGCTACACATGCTAGTTACGTTGTAGCATAAAATATTGCAAAAAGTAACAAAGCATTGTCTGACGGCGAATTTGTTAAAACTTGTATGCTCCAAGTATGTGACATTTTGTGTCCTGACAAAACAAAGGATTTTGAGACAGTAAGTTTGTCTCGAACAACAATTACTTTTAGAATTGAAGTGTAATTGATAAGCAGTTTGTCTCACAACTAGAGTCAAAGATAAGGGAGTTTAAATTCTGTTCTTTTGCGTTGGATGAAAGTAGGGACATAACTGACACAGCTCAGATACTGATATTTATAAGAGGTATTGATGACAACTTTTGTGTTAGCGAAGAATTAGCTTGCATGCGTTCACTAAAGGGAACGACAAAAGGATCAGACATTTTTCAAGAATTTCAAGAAACTATCACGTCTTTGAAAGTACCTTTGATTAATATTTGTAACATTACAACTGATGGAGCACCGAATATGATAGGAACGAAATCTGGTTTTGTAGGCATGTTTAACGAATCATTTCCTGGGAACGAAGTTGTGTTTTTTCATTGTGTCATACATCAAGAACCTCCGTGTAAATCTGCTCTAGACATAAAACATGTGCTTGATGCTGTTTTTAAGCTTGTTAATAGCAGTCGTTCTCGAGCACTCAACCATAGACAATTTCGAGAGTTTCTTGACTCATTGCAATCTGAATATTCTGATGTACTTTACTACACTAAAGTAAGGTGGCTCAGTGCAGGACGGATTTTCGAACGAGTTTGGGCTCTAAAAGACGAAATAATCTCTTTCATGGAAGAAAAAGGAATGGACGAGTGTGAACATTTGAAAGATATTGTATGGCTTTCGGACTTTGCATTTTTTACAGATCTTCTCAGTCACATCAATAAATTGAACCTTAAACTCCAGGGAAGAAATCAATTAATCCATGATAGTTGGAGTCATATCAAGGGTTTCAAAATGCAATTGAATCTATTCTCCAAACAACTAGTCAAGAAAGACTACTCATTTTCCATAGACTGTTGCAGTTAGGGAAGACAAACTTTAGGAGCTATGAGAAAAGCTTGAAATGTCTTCATGAAGAATTTGAACGAAGATTCCAAGACTTCAAAGTTATCGAACATGACCTGGACATTTTTAGCATGCCATTTAATCTGGATTGTGAATCAGTCAAACCAGAATTGCAGCTCGAACTGATTGAGTTGCAATGTAATACTGAATTGAAGCAACTATTTCTCAACGTTTCTAAAATTGAGTTCTACAAGGCTCTGTCAAAATCAAGTTTCCCAAACCTGAAATCTCACGCTCAGAAGATAATTGCGATGTTTGCATCTTCCTACCTGTGTGAACAGGCGTTTTCTACTATGAAGCTTCGCAGAAACAGCGTTAGAAACAGATTGACTGATCACCATTTAGCTTCACTACTTGCGAATCAGCTCATCCCAGTTTCTACCAGATTATGAACAACTTTTAGAAGCTCAGTCACAGTTTCATCTATCACATGCACCTTCCTACTCTCAATTTTTGTAACTTTTTTCTAAGTTTTTTTTTACCATTGTTGCAAATAATATAAGTTGTGTGTGATGTAAAAATCAAAAATAAAGTTTATCACTCAAAAAAAAAAAAAAAAAAAAAAAAAAAAAAAAAAAAAAAAAAAAAATCCGGCCCGCCGAGATAATTTTTTATTTTATGTGGCCCTCCCCTTAAAAAGTTTGCCCATCACTGGGTTAGATGGTTGAAAGATATAGTGATGGCTTTCCGGTCATATTATGCCGTCTCGGTGTTGTTTGGGACCAATCCTTCGCTACCAACAACTTTCTATATTCAGTTCTGGTAAAGAAATTCTTAATCCACGCGTACGAAGTCGCGGGTATCAGCTAATACTCGATAAAAACCATCCGTTCCAGAAACCGAAATCGAATGCGCCAACGCGAAACCAACATGTTACCCCCTACACTGGCCAGACTTAACTTAGTTTGTAAGTATACTCAGACTGTATGTGCTAAGTAACCAATAAGAGGCAGCCATGCAACTTCAATTCTCGGCATTCCCTGGTCTCAACGGTTTTTCTCATTAAAAAAAAAATAATAATAAATAAATAAATATAAAAAAGATAAAAAATAAAAACTTTTCCTCTTCATAATCAAAACTTATTGTTATAAATATAAATATTAATCATATGGAATACTAACAGTAAGTGTGACTAGCATAAGCTTGTTACACAATATAGTCGTTGTCCCTGTAAGATTTCAGGGCAGTAAATTCTTGTGTATAAACTCTCCCGGCGTTACTGGAGTACTAGTACATCTGTCACACTGCCGTAAAGACTCAGCCATAGAGACGTGCCGTCCTCCCTTGGACTCGCTCCAGCTTTTCAGTTGACTGTCTGGATAGGAACCAAGTTACTCGAAAGTTGTCTCACAGATGTCTTACTGGGTGGTCTGACACGACTAATCGAACGGAAACGGTCATTAATCTTTCGCCGTGCGGTAATCGTATTCTGCTGACATTGTTAAATGTTTATTGCATCCAAATATTTAATGTCTCCGCTTAGTACCCAATGAATACAATTATTATAAAATTTTCCATTTGTTTTTATCAGCATGAATATTATATGAGTGTTCGTTTAACGATTTTTTTTTCCCAAAGTTTCTTCCCTGTTCTTTCGAATGTAGTCATAATTGCAAACTTTCTATGTTCCATGAACAACTGCGTTTGCCGTTTAGTATCCTATTATTAGTCAGTAAAACTTTCGGAATTACTTGATTTATTTTGTGTAATATAAATGAATTCAGTTCTGACAGCAATATAGTAAGTCGCACCAACGCTGGAAGATTATTTTAGATTTGGCTATCAAAATTGTTTGTTTATTGCATTTTTTATGAAACAATATTTCAACAAGTCACGTGATTACTTGTCACGGATATCGAATATTAGTGACATACAATAATATTCTGAGGCCTCCCGCTAGACCATAATGTTCAATGGATAAGACAGGAGAAGACTGACTGCAGCGAGCAGTCGTAATTTTTATGCAGGCAGTGGTCTGGTAGTTCAGCAATTAAGGTTCTTGCTCTCAAAACTCAGGGTCACGGGTTAAAATCCCACTAGGATCTGGAATTTTTAAAACTACTGTTTAATCACATGAACCATGCTAGGAAGTTCCATGGTACAGATTCCACAACTGAATACCGATAAAACGTTATACTTTCAAAACAGTTGATTACTGGGCCATATTGACGCTCTTCCGCTTAGCAAAAATGCTGTGCTTCTGAAGAGTAGAAAACCGCCACCATGGGCCTTTGGCCATGGAAGATACTTTAGTTTTCCTCTGTAATACAAGAAAAATTGAGTAAATCAATTCACATTCCAGGTAAAAGCATTAAAATCATTCCACATTTCGTCACATTAAAAAGAAGATTAGTATTTTACAGAGCGTTCATCTGAATGGATGCTTTAGATCTTCTATCCTTCCCACTGTTTGAGCCAAATTTCAGTTGAATTAATATATCACTGTTGTTATTGTGAAACTTCGTGTTTAATAAGGATTCTGTGAACTTATCCGTCTATTGCAGAGCTGCAATAGACGGATGAGTTCACAGAATCCTTATTAATAAAGCAGCTAAGGAAAAAGGTCTGAATCTCAACATGTTTCGTGTTTAATAATCAGAAACCGTTTTCTCTCATCTTTATTGAGTTCACAGGTCATTGTAACGTAAAATTGTTCAGCACAGCAATTAATTAAATTATTTATCACCGTTAACGTACTTCTATATTACATTACTGTTTTAGCTTTCTACATGAGTTACCATCGAACGTTTTATGTTATCAACCATACCAACAATTCAGGACAAAAAGTAATACTTCAGTACTAATGACGAGCTTCTGGTATGTCCCATGCTCTTACGCAGAATCCCGTTTCGCGGTGTAGTTGGATGCCCTGTTCTCGAGTCGCGGGCAGTGCGGGTCGAGTTAATAATCTGTCATTACGGTGGCGGCCCTGACAGGCGGCAAGACAAATGACGGTTGGCCGGCGCCGTGACGGACATGTGCAAACAAACGCCGGTCGAGTCGCGCAGCGCCCGCCGCCGCTGTCACCGTCACGCCATAATAAATCCACGGCGCAGGCCTGCGCGACAGCGTAACGGATACACACACACAAAACACTGCCAAAGAACTACCTCCTGTATCTTTACGCTGGAATCGTACGCCGATAGGACCATCTGTCAAAGCGGCGAAGTGAAAGTGTCAATTTTTATTGATGATATTAAACAAATTGCTTTTACTTTTATCGGTACTAGCTGAAGGTGCGACAGCACATATTAAAACAAGATGAGAAATGGTCGTGAAATACTTTGTATTAACTATATTTCCCGAAACAAAATTCTTCAAAGATTTTGGTTGAATTGGTGATTCAACTGCTTGTGAAACGTGCCCCTTTTTGGTAGTGTCCCGTCAACCAATTGATAAACCAACTAGGTTGTAGCTACGGCATTTTTAACGATACGAGCAAATTGACTTTCTCCAATATGAATGACTCACGAGCAGAATTTTTTTTTTTGTTTTACAAATTTAAACTTTCATCGTGGAAATTTACAGTCGAACTGGACTACCATGCGTATGAGTAACACGAATTGGCTATTATTCCCTCTCAAACGCTATATTCAGTTCATGTGATGTGTAATTATCATTTCTGGGGCTGGGCTGCTGATAATTACAGCCGAAATTACGGATCACAGTGTCTTACGGTCTTTTTAAAAATAAACATTTATTTTTGGAGTTTATGATTATTGCGAGGTCTACAATGGAGAACATGTTTACATACCAAACAAATCGAAACAATCCATACTACAAATGTGTATGCGATATATGAGGTGATATACACAGACATCAGTAATAAAAAAAAAGATGAATTGTTGATAGTGGTTTGCTTTGAATCGATTATTAATGTCGCCAGTCAGTTTTCGAATTTCCTGGTTTTTTTATAGAGTTATTTTTATAGAGAGAATTTTTTTTAATGGTTAGTGCAGTTATTTAAAAACAGTATAATTTTTTTTTCTTATCTAAGAGATGTTAATGTAGTCTAATATTTTACTCGTGTGACAGAATAGTAAAGAATTAAGCTACTAAGTGAGATGCTTTCAAAAAATACATTACATGAACGATAAGAAACATAAAATTAACATCTTGCTGTGACTAGTAAATTATTAAGGCTATATAAAGAATTGGATAAAACTGTCTTATATCGGAGGGATTTATTTATTTGTTTTCAAAAAAGAAGCGGGAAATATTAAACATCAGACATAAGTGATTACTTCATCAGTAACTTTTAAACACACTTTTATTGCCAACTCTCATATGCTGAATAACTTCTATAAGCGTTCATATATCTTTCATGACATTTTTAGTTACTACCGGATACAACCGATGACACATTTGCATACAATCTAATCATCTTAATTCTATCAAACACAGCAGATCGCTCTTTTATCGTAATTATCAACTTTCTTGATAGTGTTCTCGTCGTTTCTCTTTGCTGATCAATTGACATCGGACCTAGAAGATCTTTGCCTATTGGGAAAATTCCTTTTAATATAATTATTATTAATTATCTATGTACCTTTTTTCTTCTCTTTACAGCCATATTAATCTTTTTTGTCCTTTATGAGATAGGATTCCTACAGCATTACCAATATTTGAAACATATCTTAATCGGTACATTTAGGTGATTCTGAAGAGGTTATTACATTCATCTTCCTTTCCTGTTTAATAGAACTAGTACATGTCATGAAATTAGAAAGGAAAATAACATTGCAATTCAATAATTGTCAAATGTTTAAAAATTGTTTGCAGTCAATGGGAACAAATATTGTTTCATCAAAAGAAACTTTACATAAATTGAATACTAAGTTTTCTGTGACAACAGCTTACTTTGACCCCTGGATTGAGCGTAATTTTATTGCGTAAATTCTCTAGACAAAATACATTGTTAAAGAATTTCTCCAAATTGTAGAGATGCTATGTACATCGTAATGATCACCATTTTAGGATGGACTTTCGAAGTTCCGTAAACATGGTCACTGGTAACATGTCCCTGAAATATTTATGCAGTATTATAATAATTGGTTATGGCCGGAATATTAAGTGTTGATAAACGCCTCATCGCCAACATCAGGCTCTCTGAGAGCGTCGGAGAGCCAACTTAATACAGCCATTGAGGTCCCGTGTTTTCCTGTAACCCGGAATTTTGGACGTGTTAATCAGGAACCTCTGCGATGTTCACGACATACCAGAGGTGCAGGGACTCGTAGTTAAACAAGCCACGAAAAAATTTACGTCTCTTGTTTTATGTAGATGGACGACACGATAATTTCTGAATAAGCAACTTAGACGTCTTTCATTTACATTAAGAAATAATGGGCTAACATTTCACTCGTTTGCATCGGCTGGTTAGAAATTTAAATTATTTGAGTACATAATACGCATTATGTTTCAAGATCTAATCACAGATTATATTTGATGATAAGAGGCTACTTTATGTATTCAAATGACCCCGGTCAGTAAGTATCGAAGAATCTAGTTTGCATGAAATATTGAAGTATGCATAAATCTGAAAGCATTCCTTTTCAATTCTTCTTAATGTATGCGAGGCAGCTTAACCCCTGTACAAGGCAACGAGCCAATGGCACAGATATATCCGTCCATTGTTTGCCACATTTGCATGCTTTCTCCGTGGCTCTAGCAAATCGGATAGCCTCGCGTGTTTGATTTCGCTGTGGCATTCATGTCAGACACAGATCTCTAGCAGATTACTGTCACGAACGCCCAACCTGACTGGGATTAAGGGCGCGTCGACAACTTAGTTATTAGCTCCAGCCCGAGATACTAGTTTACTTGAAATCTGGTGCACTCTCTGTTCTTTCTTCATTCCAACATTAACGACGATGACTTTAGTTATGTGTTTGGTATTTGGAGATATCATGTAATATTCTCTAAAAAGAAATGCAAAAAGTATCAGTTAGGATACAAGCAAATAATTCGTATCTGGTAAGTATCAAACCTGCTGAAAATATAATCACTAATTTTATATTTGTTATATTGATAAAAAAATTAATAAGGGAGCGTCCATAAACTACGTAGGTCGGTCTAGGTGGTGGAGGGGTTCGCTGAAAAGCTACGCTGAGCTACGTGGGAGAAGGGGTGGGGGTAGCTTTTCATTCATATTATTTATCACGGTTAAAATAGTTACAAAACACACAACAACATTTGAATATTTATATCAGTCATTTAATTATCTCTGTATGTAATTTACGATAGTCTGGCAGGAGAAAACAGTACAAAATTTCTTCTGTATTCAGTGGGGAAAAATCTACGTGCCACGCGTGGGGGTAGAAGCAAAAGCCACGTTGGGTTACTATTACTATTACTGTTACTCCGCGATTCACTAAAAGTGTGTGGCGGAGGGTGCATTGCATCTATCCGGGAAGGTAATGGTTTGGAAGGGATATACGGGATATGGCAGGAGGCGCCCCTGGGCTATTGTGAGGAACCATGCCAGCATTCGCATGGAGCGATCTGGGGAAACCATGGAAAACCCAGATCAGGATGGCCGGAGTACTTTATCGAAAGTTACTCCTGTCGGATTTTATGTTTAGTCGCCCAGTAAATCCTTTCTATTCCACTCCCTAATCGCTCGTGGAAAAAATGAGTACAGAAATGAATCGGTTCTGGCCCTGATTTCTCTTATCTTATTTTCGCGGTCATTCCGGGATATGAATGTTGCTGGTAACAATATTTGTTTACTGTCATTCCGAAATCGTCAGTCGAGAATTTTTCAATTAGCTTGTGTCGAAAGCAACGCCTTCGGTGCTCCGGGTCTTCCGAACCTAACTCCTTCAACATCGCACTTACGCTTTCCCTCCAACTATATATCCCTGTTACGTGGGGGAGGGGGGGGTTTACAGGAGGCCAAAATGGAGCTACATAGTTTCTGGACGCAACCCAATCCAATTATTTTTTTAAAAAAATTTACGTCATGACACCTCCAAAATGACATCAGGTGAAACCATTAGACGAAATTTTTCTGCAAATACTATGATCTTTATATTATTCAGTCTGGAACAAGTATCAGAAAAGAAAAAGAGAAGTTAGGTATCTTCACAACCAGCTATCGGAATTATGGGTCATTTCACGCACGAAAAGAAATTTTGTTTTCTTTTTTACTTTCGTATTTTTACGACTATGGACGTCGAGATCATTAGAGGCAGGAACGGACTTAGGGAAGGAACGGACTTAGGGAAGGAACGGAAAGAAATTCAACTATGGCCTTTCGAAGAAACCGTCCCGACCCGACATTCACCTGGAGTGATTTCGGAAAACCATGAAAACCCGAAATCTAGATGGCTGGATGGGGATTCGAACCGATGTCCTCCCGAATGAGCGGCCAGAGCTTTTCCGCAATGCCAGCGTTTTACATCATTCGTCCGTAATGGAATGTCTAATTGATCTGAAGAATTCTTGAAAGATAATCAAGAAAAACAAATGATGCCGGTTAACTTGAGTTGACCTGACTTTTGCGGGGTTTGATACTGTCACATATATATTATCCGAATATTTGAACAAGATTTTCCCGGCGTAGAAATGTAACATAGTAGTCTTCATGGTTTTGCAGCTGGATATTTTCATAATACGATGACAACGTTTCGACAACGCCGTCTGTTATCTTCATCAGCTAAACATATCATGCAGATTCTCGATAGCAAGATACGTTGTCGAAACATTGTCATCGTTTTAAGAAAATATCCGTTTGCAAACCCGTGAATACTATGTGGCATATCCGAATCTACTGAGTTGCTTTATAATTCGCTAAAATACAATTAACAGTTTGTAATACATAAACAACCATTGTTCAAGCAGCAGAAAAAATAGTAAGCTGGCTCAACAGTCTTTTCATAATTCATTCCATAAAAAAACAGAATTCTTTCAGTTCGACCTTTTCTTTTCGAGGACTCTAACGCTGGTGTGCAAATACAGTCTTTTGTTTTCACATCAAACAGCTAGAGCCGGTCCCTTGTGCTGGAGGTAACAACGAACTATTGGCCGTAAGTCAAGAAAACGTTCGCGGAGAAAGCATACAGACCTGCCTCACTCTGCACACGTTGAGTCAGGTGCCTGTGGTAATGCTTTTTGTAAAAGATGACGAAACTCACAGCTCTCAATAACACCTACGAAATAAAAAAGAAAGACATCCTTTTTTGTGTTTCTACTGGTTCTTCCATTATTTTCCAACAAAAATTATTTAATATTGCAACAGTGCATGTTTTACGTTTTCACAAAATGTTGGAGCCATGGAAATCCCCAAGCATTGTTGCATTTTTGTTTGTTGTTTAATCTTTCTATATCCTGAATGATATTTGGAAAATAATCGGTAGTATTTGGAGATTTAACCGGACCCTCACAAATATTATTTTAAGCGTATGGCTAAACGCATCGTCATTAGAAGCGGGGAAGAATGAGGAATAAGAAACGGGAAGGACTTAGGCCACGGCCGTAAAAGGGAACCATCCCGGCATTCACCTGGGTTGATTTCGGGAAACCAAGGAAACCGAAATCTGGGTGGTCGGACGGTGGGTGATTCGAACCCGCTTCCTCCAGAATGTGAGGCCAGAGCGTTATCAGCAGGGTTCTGATCTTTATGACCAAAAAATGGAGAAATATGCAGGCAAATATGACCTTAAAAATGGGTAAATATGACCTAAAAATAACAAAATGTGACCAAAAATTTAAATTTACTATACATCAAAACATGCTCAATTATACATCATTTATTGTATCTAGTAGTGTCGCTTTCATATAGACAGCATAATTTGCTTCCGTGCACTAGCAATCGCGTTCTTGAAGTCACTTTAATTTCAAATTATTTACAGAATAGAACTTTTTCATCTGTACTAAAATACTCCTCTTTAAATTTCCTTACATAACTTCGCACTTTCAGAAAATTTTATTTTTGACATGACAGTAGGTCTGCTCACTGATTCACTGCAGATTTAACGATGACATCATATTTCATTGATACATTGATTGACGTGGATCGACACAGGCATGCTTCTGCTGCATTGTCGAGATTAAAAGACGGGCGGGACATTACGTTTAAAGAGTGAACATAATGTATAACTTTAATTCTTGACTGGTGAATTCTGACCAAAGTGAAAATTAGTATTGTCCCCCTCCCCCTCCTCCCCACCTGTATAGCAGAAGTACAGTTCTGTGAATAATTATCTTAATTTCTTCTCATCTACGAGTATATCCAGTGAATTCCCGGTACTATTAAAAAACTACCAAGATATTTCTTCAAAATATGAACATATGACCATAAATATTATCGAAATATGACCAAAACTAGGAAATGGTTTCAATATGCATTTATATGCTATATAAAATACATTTAAATTCAATCAGAAACGTTGAATCAGTGTTTAATTCAGCATTTCAGCTCAAAAAGAAGTCAGGAAAAAAAATATGACTTTTCCTAAAGATCCGAACCCTAGTGATCAGTTACTCATAAAGCTCACTACAAATGTCAGTCTTTCAAAGGTGACGGGATTGTTTTCAGCATATGGTGGATTTAGCATCTATCTGGATGCATCAAGCTTTCTGTTATATATTTTTTTATGAAAACGGTGAATGCAAGCAATACAGACAAACGCATTTAGTTCTTCAATAATCAGATTTCGACCTCGTTACATTCTGGTCTACTTCTTTAATAACGCTCATAATACTTGGCTTTGACATGGGAATGAGACAAAGAGACTGTTTTGTCAGAATGAACTTTGATTTTGTTCTTATTTTTGCTGAAAGTTATGATAACTACGACAGATTGAGTTATATTAATGAGATTCTCTAGAAATAATTATTTATCTGTTTCAACTAAATATTAGAAAATATCTTACACAATATCTTCCCATAAGTGAACAAACCTGTTGAGTGAGCAAAAGACAAATGATTCTGTAGAGCAAGGGTTCTTTGTAATTTAACGGCTGTATTTCCCGTATTCAACCATAATTTTTTTTCAGTTATAATCACATTAGGAGTCATCAGCATTATTCACACCAAGATTTGTATTAATTCACTGGGCTTGCGTCAGTGTTTTGTTTTTGTATTACTGATGCACATTGATAACAAGTTCAGTTATTCATTTAAATATCTTTTGAGTAATTTCACTGGGACTTATAATTATCACACGGTTATTACGCTACCCGACAATGGAGCATTGCCAACAAACCTCCCGTATGCTCGATCCAAAGAGCATTGGCCATTTAAGTTATCGCGGGCCACTTCGGTCGTCTGCGACAACTCATGGCCGGAGCTGAGGAGCGTAGCCAGAGGATGATGACCTTGAGTCGCCAATTCGCAGTGAACATAAGTATGCTTAAAGTCTCAATCACGATAACAAACACTCTACTTAATGTTTCGGTAGTAAGTAGTTTTAAGCTTACAGCTTCATACGACGCGAAGTGTTCCGCATGACACAGCTACGTTAACAAGTACCATAAGCTGCCTTTCAGACATGGTGCAGTTCATTCTCATGGGCGTGTAGCTTTAAAAATCTATTTCAACTGGTTATTTAATTCTTGCTTTCCAAGAACTTAACATCTTCGGATGCATCTGTGTACGTATCGTACATCAGACACTTTTGAATATCACTAAAAGCAGTTTGAACTATAATTTTACGTGGAATTACTACGGTGACCTTAGCCATTCTTCAAGTATATTAGAAAATCAATAGCGACTTTCCGCTATCCAAAGCAACTGGTCCATTTACTCGTTGCGGAGCTCCACATGACAGAGAAATTTAGTACGCCTGTCAATACCCACCAATCATCATCATTTTAATTTTCGATGGCTGTCGAAACAGGTATAAGCATAATCATCAACTGTCGCGTCGCATTCTGTTAGCCATTATTCCGGCTAGCTGCATCAGTCTCTCGCCAAAATATAGTTGCGCCATCAATCAAGGTGTATCTTACTCATCGCTCAATCCAAACTTCTCGAATATCCTCATTTGTACCAGAAATCTATCAATGGTTTATCGTATTTTAATAGGAGACAGATTGTAATTTTAGCTGTGAATAATTTCTTTCACTCTTCTTTGAAATCATCAATAAATAACTTTCTAGAAGGAAAGAAAAACAGAGTTGCAGTCACCTTTTCAAGTTTAGAATATTATAGGTGCTCTGAAATTTCTGTTTAGTCGTATTTTTCTCTTGAATTACAGGCACCGAACCGCTCGGTGTGTCGTAAAAGATAAGCTTTATTCCTTAATGTCGGCGAATATAGGATGTGAAATACGAAGTTCAGTGAGAACCGTCGTTATTTCCCGGCTGCGTATTAAGTTAGTGTGACGGACCGGCTGTTTTTTACCCACTTCATTTGAGTAATAAGCGTGTAAATCTTAGTGGAGAAGACGCAAATAGTGTCGGCGGACGGTTGACTCAAGTCAATAACTCATTGGGATGAAGGCCGGCGTCTTCTAATCTTTATTTATTATATACTAACGCATAGTTTCGCTTACTTTTACCACCGAACAGGTCAAAATAGCACGAAATTTCTTTGAAGCCAACTTTCGTATTAACCAGACATTCTCTTCAGTCATAATACTATACCAACTCAACTATTTTTGTAAGGACGATTATGAAAAGGAGATCTGTGAGGTTTCTAAAATATTACACACCACCAGAACAGCCAGAAATTCTTTTTTGTGTAACGTTGACTTTTCTGTAATAATTGTATTTATTCTCTGCCTATCGCATTAGTTTTGAAGTGTTTCTGGCTGAAAGATTTCGATTGCCATCAATGTAGAGACTTCGTGTATGAGAATTATTATGCTTAACTGACTACAAAGCACATATTATGTTCTGGTTCCGCGTTTTGCGGAAAATTTTACGCAGCTCTTTCTGGCCTCTAGATCCGACTGTAGAGAGTTCAATCATTGCAAAACTCGGGTCGGATGGTGTAAAAACCATATACTCAAAAAACCTACAACATCCCTTAGTAGCATATCTCATCTCATAGCAATATATAATGTCTGTCTCAAGTTATCCTTCCCTCCTCCTGGGAAATAGCCAAAACAGTCACACTTCTTAAGCAAAAGAACAGCTATTTCCTTCCCCAAAATTATAGACTTATTTGAACTTCCTCGGAAAAATCCTAGAAAGAATCATAATGTAATCCCTCCAAAAATTCTTTGATGATAACAATATCACCATTCTGCAACAATCTGGCTTTCGTGCTCAGCGTAGTACAATTCTGCAAACTATCTGATTGGTTGAACATATCTGCAGGGCCCGATCTATCAGGCACAACACAGGCGCTGTTATGCTTGACGTTGAGAAAGCTTTTGACAGGGTTTGGCGCGACGGATTAATTTATAAACTACATATATATGGCTACCCTGGCCACTTAACAGCTTTCTTCGAAATAGAAAATTCTTTTTTGTGATGGACGGACAAGACAGCCAGTTCAAATCAATTCAAGCAAGCATTCCACTAGGCTCCAGCTCTGTACTGCGTGTGTACAGACGACCTACCCCACCAACAAGGTGGAGAAGTTGTACTATTTGCAGACGATACTGCGATTTACAGGTCGAGTCGTAACTTAAATTACATGGTACGAAATCTAATACACCACCTTGAGAAAATTATTTAATGGTGCAACCATTGGAAAATCAAAATTAACTACGACAAAAGTCAAACTATATGTTCACTACTGGAAGGACAGAACACAGCCACCAAATCTAGCGCGACGATATGGATGTATCTACCCTGGTGCGACCCTGATAAATTTCTCTGCTTGAAGTTTGACACAAAACGTCTCTGGATCGGCCATTAAAGAACCTTTTTAATATATAAATTAGGCCGCCATTGCTATACGGCCCTGACCTCTTCAGTTGGACATCGAATACACAACTTAGGACAGTTAGAGAAGTGTCCTGTCCTGCTGTGGAAATCACTGTCTGTTCTCGTCTCATCATGAAGTGGTCAGAACAGCACTCATTTACCTCTTGCGAAGCGTAAATGATGAGTGTCACGCAAGCTTTTAATCAGTTCCATGGCAAACGCGAATACCAATCCTATTCGTAGCTCACAGTACAGAACCGTCAATGATTTGTGCTGCTGTTTCAAAGGTTTGAGAAACTTTGCTCGTGATTGTGAGGAGCAATTGAACAGCGTTACTTTTTAAACTAGAATTTTCAAACTACTTTGCCCGTGGGGATCATGATGCGCGTAATAATTCATTTGCTTTTGTTTTTCTTCTAATAGCGAAGCATAACCTTTATATTATAGTATCTTTGCAAACTTCACTGTAAACTAAATTCCACAATTTCTTTACACTTACTGTAATGTTGATCTTTGACATAGTGTTTGATTTACATTTTTACGCGTTTTTTAACCTATTATATTTCAGAGAACTGACGAAATAAATAAGCCAAGTTACGTAGTAAAAAAGGATATTAACGGAATCAAAAGGGTGATGTGTTTATCTGCGTTGTTGAGTGATCGTAGGTGGGTATTTCGTAAAGGAGTGTTCCTATGAAATGCAATGTAATCTATGGCAATCTATCTGTCCGCAGTACGAACAAATTACCATCTCTTGATGGGTTCTTCTATGACGTAGAGTCATAGGATACCATAAATTTTAAGCTAGACAATAAGTTTTCAAACTGCGGAATTCCCATTTTAATTCGGTAGTTTTAGCTTAATGCCTGGACAATATACTGACAGATGCATCGCACATAGAAATTATAAAAGTATGGATATGTCTCAAGTCGTAACCTCGAAAGACTTCCCGTTCGGGCATCCAAATTTGGGTTTCCTATGGTTTCCCCAAATCACTCCAGGCGAATGCCGGGATGCTTCCTTCAAGAGGCCATCTTTCCTGATACTTTTCCCCAGTCCTTTCCCGCATCTAATGACCTTGACGTCGACGAGGCGTAAAACCACAAGCCGTAAGCAAAAGTCGAATGATTTAATACCATCAAGTCAATTTTGTGTCGCTGTTAGGAAGAAATCAATTCCATAGTCCCCTTATGTACTATTGTTCCTTCTGGACCGCTAGTTGCGTGGATTGGTCAATTAACTGTTACAGGGCTCTAATCATCAATGCCGATTATCTTCCTACAAGTAAAACAGTAAAAATTCCGCCGATACTCTGAGAAAGATATTACATATTTGTTACCACATGGATCTCGTGGTTAAGAAACACAACTCCAGGAATTAGGAAAATCACCAGTATTGAAGATACGTCCGCAAGCAGATGTTTTGACAGGATTCGTAATGCATTCAGAGAGCCTCCAAGTCCAGGAGCTGGCGGGGCGTGTGGCACGGTAGCAGGTGTTTCGCCATAAATCTGTCGCCTCGGCGTAAAACAATTACGGAGGGCGCGTGTCCTCGTTACTACATCCGTCCCCAGGGACCACCGGCGGAGCAGCTCGTCACAACACTGCAGCGCCAAAAACTGACCACGAAACGTCACAGCAACTTGACGAGTAGCCGTTCACGGTACACGGCATCAAACAATAACCAAGCATAACCTTCTTTAGGCCAGTTGTAGTGAACATTTGTGCCAATATTCAGCTTTTCTAGCTATATTTTATTGAAAAATTTAGTGTATAATAGTAAAATTTGAGATAAATTATTAATTGAATTTTCAGGAAATATTGTCTAAAAATTATTTTTTAAAAAATAAGATTAGAACTAATAATAACTATCTAGAGATCCATTAGTGAACTATTAAAATATTCAGTATACTGTAAATTGTATCAATAACTTTCGGATTATTATCAAAAGGTCAAAATTCGTTGCAGAATTAGTAATGACGGCTTCCCAGTATTCCTTAAACGTGAAGATCTGGTGGAATTGAAAATTTTATCGCATTATGTTCTTTCTCAGTACTGTTTTAAATTTTGGTAGCAATATAAGGTGATAACAAACAAACCACAAATGCGAAAGCCTGTATTTAAAAAACGAAAAAAATTACGATCTCGGTTGACCAATCACTTCAAGAATAAGATTGTAAAGTGACAAGTCCAATAAATTCATGTATATAAGATCGAAGTTTCGCTCGGAGCTGGGAATTAATATAGTCTTCTCTGTTGATTAGCCGAATAAGCAGGGCGTTTCCACACGATCGGAGGCTCTGTCGGCATCTTCTGAAGATCACCAGAAGATGGCGACAGAGTCTCCGATTGCCGAAATATCGTGTGAAAAAAACCTGCTAGTCACACGAGAATACTTTTTTTAATTCATATATGTTTGTACAGGCATGGAATAACCGATTCACTTTCAGCAAATTCAGTATCGCACAATTTCCTCCGTTGCGCAGTTGCCATTTCGATGTGAACCGACATCAAGCAGCATATTTTCACGCCAATAAAATGATCTTCAGAATGCCGCCTCATAATGATTTGTATAATGGCGCTCTGATTAGTATATTTGTGGCGGTATAAACTTTAAAAGATAGGATAATCATTTGTTATCACCAAGTTTTAATTGCCTGTTTCATGTCAACTTCTTTACAACAATTCAAAATTTTTAGAGTATTAATGCAATACACATTTAACAGAGAAACAATTTGAAGAAATTTGTGTTAAAATTTGTAGCACTATGATAAACCAATAAATAAGTAGGAATATAATTTTAAAGCCATATGTACACTGCAAAATTAATCGTTTTAGATTCATTAAATTGTGCTCGCTGTTATATCTAGCTATAAACCGTCCATATAATTAAACTGTTACGTCACATTGGAACAGATGCAAACAGTGGTGTGAATGTATAGTTTCCATACTCGCCAATCACTCATATATTGTTTTATTTACTACTCGGGCCAACTTAACTATTTTAAAAAAACATTCAATCTTTCTAGTATTAATATAACACACATTTAACAGAAAAAAAACACTCTCAAGAAATTTGTTGTAACTATTTGATTGCAAAATGATACAGCAACAAATAAGTAGGTATATAAATTACCAGTTGAACATAACGCCAATGCAACTGTTTAATTTATTTATTGTTGCGTCGTACGCGTTTCACCTCTCATCGAGGCATCATCAGCGACGAATCTGTGTTACAGTTTTTATATACAGTTTTATCCTATTATTACTTAATTGTGATCATGAGATATTTTTATAGCTGATAGTTACTTGCTATTTACATTTGTTAATATGGTATGCAGCTGCGCATCTCCGTTTTCTTATACGAAGCATGTTTTACTTGTATTATATTTAAAATATAAATATAAAAAAATGTATATAAAACTGTGTATCAAAACTGTAACGTAGATTCGTCGCTGATGATGCCTCGATGAAAGGTGAAACGCGTACGACGCAACAATAAATAAATTAAACACTTGCATTGGCGTTATCTTTCAACTGGTAATTAATTAAGCAATTGCGGAAACATGGCCTGCAACAATAGTGCATTGATTCAAGTAGGTATATGTTTTTGAAGACATATGTGCGGGGCTACTACATAAATATACTGTAGATTAATTAAATTATACTTGTATAATAGTTGAATCTAGCTACGAACAACCAACTTAAGTAAACTACTTCGTCACATTTGATTGAAAAATGTATATAATGCCTTTGCATTAAATGCCGACATTTCGGCAACCTGCTTCAGCCTTCTTCTAGGGTGTTACTATGTTTAGATCTGTTTCACGCCCTCTAATAAACACAACTAATTCCACACCTGGAATTTTTGATCGGTCTTACTATTCGGAAGAGAGTAGCTGTCACGTTGTTGGATGGATAGGTGAGTTGCCCCTCCGCCCTAAAAGCAGACATTTAATATTTAGGAGCATAGAAATTATTTATTCCCCCCGTGGAAGTATTAGATTACCGTGAATATGATTCTAACAATGAAAGATTGTTACGGTTGCCTAATGGTCTAGGCGGCTTCAGCATGGATATTTCAAAAGTTTTGTTCCCCAGTGTACACGTGCGAGACTTTAGCCGAGCGGGGTGGGTATCGCCACCGTAATTGTGAGCCATGTCTCATTAGCCAGCCACAAAGACGTCTTACCGAGACAGGCGCGGCCATTCGTTACCCTCGCGACGGGCTACAAAGAGCCACTTTGCGCTGCAGAAGGAAGGCCGACGCCGAAGCGAAGCTCATTCCTCGCCTCCTAAATACCCCGTTTCCCGCGATGAAAGTCGCGCTTAAAATTCTCGCAACTCGGCGATCTTCATTTGCGGTAATTTCCGACAGTGGCGCCCTGGAGAGACTGTCTCTCTCTGTCTCTCTCTTTCTTCCTGCCGCCTGTTTCCTGACCGGAGATGGTGCCCCAGGCTAAGCGGAAGATCTTGGAACATTTCCCACCGGTCGGGGCACAAGCGGCTAAGAAATTTGGACACTGGCTGACTCATTCGACATTATAGATAACTTAGCAACTGTTCACTTTGTTGAAATGGTATATCAAGATCTAAAAGTTTATTCACGAAATGTATCGGATACTCATATACCCTACAACAATCAATAAAATCAACGAAGGGACTAACAATTTTATCTCCACCGTAAACAAGTTTTCAATCAAATTTGGCAAATGCAGGTATTCTCAAAGTCATAACGTGTTTCCAGGGTTGCTATGTAAGATTCAATCAGTTCTCAAACAACTATATTGCCAGAAAACACAAGCACAACACTTCATTAAATATGGCTGTGACTATTCAGAACTCGAAGTCTATTTTCCTCAGAAGACCGATAGTCTGGCAAATACACCAGCGGGCAGGAACACATGACCATTTAGAAAGCAAACATTAATCAGACCTGTTGATATAAAGTGCGAAATGATTGTATACCTATTATCTTGAAGCAAAGTCTGAACACGCTGGAATCAGAAGAATGACAATTTTGCTTTTCATGGTATGAATGTTACTATGCATACATTTCTTCTTAAAGGATGTGAATAAAAGTCTCAAAATAAAAAAGAAAAAGAAAAACAGAATTTGAGTATCACTGGAGGTTTTGACAATGTAGGTTTTTTTTTTTATTTTTCTGTTGGAGCTTTACTAAAAGAGAGTGAAGACGACGGGGAAATTTTTTTACTTCTTAAGGTAGAATACCCTCGTTAATAACCGGGAAGTCTGATATCTCTCGGATTTCAGTTGCAAATTTCACCCTGCGCATTCTGGAGGACGCCGGTTCAAATCCCCGTCCAGGCATCCAGATTTGGGTTTTTCATGGTTTCCCCAAATCATTCCATGCGATTGCCGGGATCCTTAGTTCAAAAAGCTATGACCGAATTCCTTCCAGTTCCATGTCTCCAGTCCTTCTCGCCTCTAAGGACCTCGACGTCGACGAGGCGTAAAACCATAAGAAAAAAATCACCCTGCTGACACGATACAGTGTCGTTATTAAGCATTTTATTAACAAACATAAAATAAAAAGACTTGGATGATATGAAAATATGGATTGTTAAAAGGCAGTTCAGTGTTCGCAGTTCAGATCTGAGGAAGAAAAAATTCGGAAGCATTTACTAGGTCCATGCCTTTGTATTCTCCGCAGAAAGATAAACCTAGAACTGATTGTTAGAGCAACTCGCATTAATTTTATAAAGACTCAGGACTTTATTAGTGCTTCTTCTAATATTGCAAGGCAAGCAAATATATTTCCAGACTGATTCATCTAATGAAGATCACGTAATTCAACTTGAACAATTTTTATGCGAGCTGTCGCCAGGAAGTGTGACTGTTGGACTATGTTTCCTTCATTACTCGTAAAGCTTTACGCAACTCGACGTCGAGGTAATTAGATTTTTTTAAACTGATTTACGTCTCTTAACAGCAAGGTCTTTTTTTTGGCTTTAGCCAAAGGCTAATTTAGCCAGTTGCATGAGGCTATTGTAACAGTATTGTTTGTCTTTTATTTATTTATATGCTTTTATACATGAGTTTTTGTTTTTGAAACATAACTTGTACAATAATTAAGCAGATTTTTGTTGGGAAATGCGGCGAGGTCTTCAGAGACGGGAACGATTGGGGGGGGGGGGGGGCAAGGAAATGGGAAGGAATTTGACCATGGCCTTTTGAAGGAAGCATCCCGGCATTTGCCTGGAGTGATTTGGGAAACCATGTAAACCCAAAGCTCGATGCCCGGACGGGGATACGAACCACCGTCCTCCCGAATGCGAGGGCAGAACGCTAACCGTTAGATGTAATTAGAGGCGTGAGGGGATTGCAGACCGGAACAGGATGGAATTCGACAATGACCTTTGAAAGTAACTATCCTGGCATTGGTCTGGAGTTATTTAGGGAAACCATAGAAAACGAAATTCAGGATGACGGGTATCTAAACTCGTGCCTCCCAAGTTATGGCTGAACGTTACTCTCCACCGCGCACGAATTGGAGGATGAATATGGTAACTATTCAGATTTGTTTCTCTGACTAAGGAAGTATCTTAATTGCCTATTTGTTCCAAGTTTCTCGGAGCTGTGAATGGTGTCCCCATGTTTTAAACATTAAGAATTAACCCTTAAGAATGAACAACGAAGGAGTTACTGGTAAATTAGCTGTAACAATGCCATGCGACCATCAGCACGGTAATACACTTCCTTTGGAATAAATATATTTTAAGCAGGTGAGACGCAGTTCAAAGCAGATGTTCCGCTTATTGCTGTATATACTCTGTGGCGTTTTTTAAATGAACATTTCTAGCAGGTTCCGGCAATTACGTGAAGCGGCCACCCTGTAACCTACACCATGCCTCATGGCGGGGCGCCATAAACGCCACAACCCCAGCGATTCACTGCTGTTTATGCAGTCATTGCGACAGCCGCTAATAAACAACAGTTATTTTTGAAAAAAAATTGTTTCCGGGTGGGGTGTCTGGTCGTAGAGTAGCCAGTTTAACAGCCACCTTTATCGGGTTTCTCTGCTCGGCATCTAACATAAATAGGCGGGGAGGGAGGGAGCGAGAGCGGGCGATTGTGAGCCGGCCGTGTTTATTTTCTCGCCGGCGAGATGAGGAAACGTTCGAGAGGCGTTCCGGATTGCTCTCCCGGAAATTAACATTCCCCCGCGGCCAAGACGACGGAGCAAAGGATTCCCCGTATCGGGGACCATCTTACGGGGGACACGTCGCCGACCTCGTTAACAGCAGCATTACGACAGGCGGTGCTGAGCATTTATACAGCTTGTTTCAAATGCTTACTGACGTTCTTAATGAGCATACACGGGCAACTTCCAAGCAGTACAATCTATTATCCAAAGTAATCTTATAAATCTGAGACTGTAACGAACTTACGCTCTAAGAGTCATGAGATAAGATCAAAAAAGCCGTTACTAAGACACTATAAACTTATACTTCATTCGTGTTTGTCAAGAAGTTTGAAGGTTTTTATGTTTTTGCACGGAACCTTAAATATTTCCAGGATAAAAAGTAGCCTATGATACTCCCTACAAAATCAGCAGCCAGCCATTTAAAGCCCCCTCAAAATCAGTTCACACACTAAATATGTGGCATATAAATTATTGATATTTTTTAATAGTAGGAAAACCTGAAAAAGTATCGTATTTCAGAATATTATGTCACATTCAAAAACATTCAAGTACATTCTAGAAAATTCCAAAGATTTTTAGAACATTTTGATCGAAATATGAAAATTCCTAGTTAAACCACTTTCAACCACCATATCGCCCACACCCCAGCAGCTACCGACATGCAGCCACCATAGTACACCAGTGGTCTGCGCTAGGTAGTTGTGGCTGCAAAGTGAAATATAGAAACACACACACACACACATATATATATATAGCAGTGACTCTGATTCTCTCCTTAACATTATGATGTTTTGGCTACGTTTCTCTGTCGTAAAGTGGTGTCCCGCAAGGGACGGTTGGTTCTAACTCCCCTCGCCTCACGAAGGAAGCAATCAAGCAGCCCAGCAGGCCACTCATCTCGAACTGCTCTTACAACTAAGTGCCCACGAAATGAGCGAGTACAAAAGGTCCCTCAGTTCGATAGAGAACTGTGCTGGATCTCGATTATGCTGCATTGCATAACTGGTTCCCACATAGTTGTTTGTTCAGTATACGTTCATCTGTTGTCTGTCAAAAATATAGTGATTCTAACATTAACGGCAAACTTTTTCACACAGCGTTTTCGACGTTTAATTACTTCTTTGCAATAACAGTCTCCCACTGACTAAAGATTATTATTATTCAAAGTTGTTCCTGTTTTAAAATTGTCAAATTCTGACTCCCTATACCCGTCGCTATGCCCGTCGGTAACTTGCTGATACAACAGGTAGTTTTTAGAAAGTCTGGAGCTGCCCAGTAGTGCTTGGTGATCAGCACCGTCGACTGTGTAATTGTTAGATAGTTTACACTATTTAGCTAGGAGAGTGCTACAGTGGATTACGTCTTAGTCCTTATCTGATCGATTGCAATTATCATAGCAGACATGACTCTACAGTTAAAACAACTATAGCATTTTGTAACAACACTATCAGAAAACTGATGTTCAATATGTTTTTCATTTAAATTTTTTTTTCTTTTTGAATAAGTGGAGTGAAAGTTAATATGTGTTTATTGTTGCCAGGACCTTATGTAAAGTCAGATTTTACTATTGCCTAACGACATCTCAGTTAGTACATTTAATTCTTATTGTTCCGCAAGGTATAGGCTTATGTTGTCGTAATTATCTGCTGAAAGGGTTTTTACTGGTAGCGCATTCCTCTCCTAACTTACCGCGGCAATCCTACCTGATTTAGAGAACCTATAGTTCCTAGCCGCGGAAGTGTTCTGCCGTACTTCGCATTACACGGCAATCTGTGCCAGAGGTGAAAGTTGGGTTAAAGACCATTAAAAATCCCAGTCGACACGGGAATTCGAACAAGGGACCTTTCGACCTCCAGTCAGACGCTTTAACCACTGAACCACCATATCGCCCAAATTCTTAATGAATTTGTCTCGCGGTTGACCGATCTTGGTACGACACTTCCCAACGTGAGTCCGTCCTAGCAACCTTACTGCCATCTGCTGTTGAAGGTGTAAGCATCTAGCTGGGGAAGAAAAACAGAGACTTAGCAATAATTCAACTACAGTGACGTAGGTAGCCCCTTGGAATGATCTCAAGAGATATGATTAAGTGGATTTATTGAAAAACTGATTGAAGGCATTCATTACAGAATTGATACACTCTTAGGCGATAGGATATTGTTACACAGGAAGGAGATATTCCGATAATAATAAATGTGGATCATCCGATCCAAATTGGTAGTGGTTGCTTTTCTGAGCTAGCGGAGGAGAAAATTAGCAGTGTCGGAATAAAATTAATTACAAAACTGCTCTCCATACCTTTATATAGCGCACTCCCCTCACTTCTTTGTCTTTATCCAGCTTCCGTGGGCGTGGAGGTGGAGAACGGACGTTTGCTATTGGCTAGGCATCACGCAGCTTTAAGGCGCCAGCTTCCTCCTTGCGTACAGGCTAGGTCTATGTTTCCCACAGTAAACTGCAAGCAAGGCTCGATCTTGGAGGACAGCGGCAAGTGTTCCAGCGATACCGGCGTAGCGCTACATCGCTTGGCTCAACTCAGAAAACAAACTACCTTTCTTAATGCTATTAACAAATAAATACTTGTGACAATTCCCTTAAACTTCTTCCTTCTGGAAATAATGTTAAAACCAAATGTGAAAAATGCAGCTATTTCAGTAAAAAATAAAATGGACGCTGGAGTCCTATTCAGTGAGAGGTAATCCGATAAAAGATACTTCATCATCTTTTTGTTTAATTATTTTTAATTTATGTAGGGCCTGCAGGCTTTTCGACGTCGTGTTCATTAGAGCGAGGAGAATGCAAGAAAATCTGCCAAGTCCGTTTGGTACGTCTATTCCGCCGGTCCCAATAGCGCAGGTATTAGGGTGCTAATTTCCTGTATTTCGGGTTGCTGGTTCGAGTCCAACGTAGAGCATGAAGTATTGTTTTCATCTTGGATTTACTTGAATTTTGAAAGTAACAGTATGGTTTGAATAAGTAAGACGTAAAATGTATGTAACATTAATTGTAATACTCTTTAGTTGTCTGTATGTGCTGGCGATTTCTGGAAACCATGGAATAGCGAAATATGGATAGTCAGCCATCGAACATAGCCCGCCTCCTTCCAAATGCATTCATCGTATTAACGAAAATGAGACGTAATTATATTTAGCTGTTACTAATTGTCAATGAGAAGCGACGTTATTTATGAACGAATTATAGTTCAGAATGTTTGTCTACACAAACATTTAACAATAAAACAATGTATCCGAATATTGTATTAGAATTCCATGATTATTATGGTTTCTAGCCACGGAAAAATACACAGTTTGTAAGATGAATAAAGCAAATGGTTACAACTTTTCGCATTATTTTTCTTTATCAAACATGGTTTCACTGCAGCCTCTAATATTCAATGTAGAATCAATAACGCTGAAATTTCAATCGTCAAGTTCACAGTTCAAAAATTTTCATATCTTAAAATGTTTGCAATCAGTGTGAAACCTGAGCGTACTAAAGAGAAACTTTAATCCTTACTTGAAATTTTATGCAATTTTTTTATTTCTGTATTGTAAACCAATTACATTAAGTAATTAAAAATCAAACATAATAATAAGTGGACTCGATTTTAAGTTCAACCGAAGTCTCCTCACAGTTAGGAGATGTTGCCAGACTCCTACTTGTTGTTAATGAGCATATTTTTCAGTATTTTGGCTGCTCTCTTGTCTCAGAGAACATGGCCCAACACTAATGAGCTCGCTGTATATGGACTGTACATCCACAGAACCGCAGCAGAGTACCTTTATGCCAAACACACAGCAGCGAGAGTTGCCAAGTTCGTAACAGAAGTTTTGGCTAGCACAAATAGTGCCCTTGATTGCTATTAAAGGCCACACGCTGCCAATACATCCTCCAGTGGCAAAAGCACATAGTGAAAACAAAGCATTAATGGCGTATCGCCAACTGCCCAGGGTAATTAATCTCGTAGCGGACGTTGTTCCTGTCCGAACTTATGGCTTGGTGTTGATAAACGCGTGGTTTGGCTGACAAAACTTCCGGAACTATACCGGAATACAATCACTTCCGTTTCTCCAGGTTAATGATTACATTTTCATTTTTACTCACTTCTATTATAACCATAAAATAGTATACGAGCATACTTAATTCTAAGCTTCAAGGGAAATTGAAAGGACGTATTTATGTTTAGTTGTATACATATACAGAATGATTCAGCATTGCTAAATATTCAAGCAGGTGATAGTATGAACAAAAGTTCATATAAACTTATGTCCGATTTAAATTCGTTTTGGTGATACAGGTGCTGGAAAGTTACGTACATATATACCTCAAAAACTGATAAAGAGCACACAAATAACCTATTTAAATACTTTATTTATGCAAAAACCCACGCCTATGGGACCGTGCACAAACTACGTGGCTCAGTCCAAGGGGGGGGGGAGGCTACGCTGGGTTTCATGGAGGGGGGGGGGAGGTTTCCAAGCCAGGCCACGTAGCTTTCCTTTCATAACATTTTTCACAGTTAAAATGAGGAACTGAACTCACAACAGCATGTTAATATTTATTTCCATCAGTTAATTATCTCCGTATGTAATTTACAACAGTCTGACAAGAGAAAACAGTACAAAATGTCTTCTGGAATCAAAAGGGGAAAAAACTACGTGCTACGTGGGTTCACAGGAGGCAAAAATGGAGCTACGTGGTTTATTCACGTTCCGTATTTTACAACAGTTTAAATTAAATTTTGGAAAATCCTACCATCGTCTTCAATACACAAATCGGCCGAGCCGGCCACGTTCACTGGCCATCAAGGTCGCCGGACCTTACCACATTAGATTTTTGGTGTGTGGTGACGGTTGAAAAACGAAGTGTTCAAAGAAAAAGTAAACACAAGAGACGAATTACTCGCTCGTATTGTAAATGCTACTACCCTCATAAAAGTACTCCAATTCGTACTCATAAGAACTACACGTAGTGTGGCGAAGAGAGCTGCAAAGTGTATTATGCATAACATTCCAGCACTGTATCTCCAAAATGATTGGAAATCGGACGAATGTTTATGTTAACTTTCTACTCAATATTCTTCATACTACCACCTCCTTCAGTATTTATTTCACCCTGTATTTATCACGATGCATACAGTGTTGTTTGACATAACAACGACTGATGTGCATATAACATAGTAGCCGTTACCCGTGACTTCGTACACGAGGACTTAGAATTTTAATGTTAGAAACAAAGCCTGAGCGACCAATGTAACATTATAGAGACTTACACACGCTATCCATCTGTCTATCACTATTTGATTAGTTTTCAAAATTTCATGATAAAATATGTCATTTATCCCGAAAAAAGTATCCCATTTCCTTTCTAGTTATACATAGTATTTCGTTGTCAAATTTCATAAAGATCGGTTTAACCGTGAATCGTAGAAACTAAACAGACAGAGAGACAGAGTTACTTTCATATTTATGATATTAGTGTATGGTTTATATTTTATAGTTGGAAAGATCTAATCATTGAGTATCTTAATTTTGTTATATGTTTATGTACAAGAAGCAACTGTCAGTATAAATCACCAAAATGTTTTTAAGGTTAAAGAATACGCTTGCACTCCACCATTTTGTTGTTCGAGTGTCATATCGATGATAACTCAAGAAGTGTAACAAAAGAATTTTTAAGCCAAAAGAAGTTCTCTTCTTTAACGAAAGATTAGCGTCCATTTTTATCTAGTGCAATTATTCTGTTGTAAAGGATTGGCCGTGGTTGTAGTGGTCATTACTTTGTGTGGGCGTTTATGATATTATTAAATTGGGCAACTATCGGTGGGCAGATTATTTCCTTTATAGAGTTATATTAAATTCGTCATTCTGACACCAGGCGAGTTTAAGTGAAGTAGATTCGCGAACTGCGTTAATTAATAATCATGGATGGCAAACATTACTCTTAGCAAATAGATAAAATTATGTTCTTCTTACCTTGTGGACATATTACTCACATCATATACATTATACCTGAAACAACTGGGTAACTTACTCTAACGACTGATTGACGATTTGTGAACACCAGCAGAATGGATTGAATGAGAGTATTTATTCATGTGTCCCCATTTCCAACTACGTTATGACGGGAGGAATGACACGCACAGTAGATCCCAGATTTACCAATATAGTATCAACAGTAATGGAACTAAGTCTTCTTCAGACGTGAGATACTGATTTAAATATGGCATGACTTGGAAACAATGATAACTGTTAAGACTGTCAATAATCAATTAAAACCCAACGCGAACATTGTAAAAGTGATGCAAGAGACTCAAGTTATAAGTTAATCTATTAATTTAGGAATGCATAATTCTGGTACTTAAAGACAGACGAACTATAGAACAGAATGAAATACTAATACTACAAGAAGACTAGAAACAAACTAAGTTTAACTGCCATGCGGCAACAGACCGACTCGCAATTCTTACCCTGCTACATCGTGTCAGTCTATTCCTCAACTGGGCTGCAGAGAGCGAGGCAATATGGCGTCTCCCTTTAAATACTATCAACTTACTGACGCTTGCTAGGCCATTGCTCTGCGGTAAGCGTATGGAATGTGCGAATCAGCGCTTGATGCCGCATCGACTGTGGTTTTAAGTGGAGCAGCTCTCTCGAATGTTCACGAATCAATCTTATAACATTTATACTCATATCCATAATAATATTTGGACCTTAACACTGTTATACATTATCAAGTTACACGTTAATTAGCATACCGACTAACGTGGACAATAAAAAGTGAATGAGCTGAGGTAAAGATAAGCATTCCTCCCACAGATCTAGGTACTAATGTTATGTGGCCAGCACAATGTTCCGGTGGGAACGCATTCGATATATTGCGGCTGCAGATTAACAAGACTCTGCTCTGTCTGGGGACATTTCCGAATGTTCGACTTCAACGAAAAAGTCTCGCCATTATCAGGATTGGAACATTTCGCATGCATAAAACACCACAGCTTCGAAAGCACAGTACTGGAAAGTAGGAAGTGAAGAAAGGCACGTCCTGCAGCTGGAACTGAGATAGTGGAGTTTGAGTGGGGTAGGGAGGTTGAAGTTTGACACTGCTGTCGCCCTTACGGAAGCCTGCTTCAAAGACGCCGTCCTTATCACTAGCGGCAGGAGCTCGATTTAGTTCTTAATGTGCCGGAGCCAAGCTGAGCACGTGGGCAGCGCCATAACTCATCACCGGCTGGCGGCGGAAATGAAGCCTGTAATAGAACACAAAATGGACTGGATGTAGCCATATGCCCCGGCCAACACCTGCACATCCTAGAAAAGAATTTCCGTTACTTTTTACCTAAGTACGAGCTAACCTGGCCGTATAATAATATACATATGAATAATCAAAGAAATAAATAATTTGTGACAAGAATTCGAGTAATATTTAAGTAGGTATATGGGGAAATTGCTACCGGAATAAAACTTCGTTGCAGTTATATCCCGTTCTGTTAACTAAGGCGGCTCAATGTCATTCTGCTCTTATCCCTACATATGAAAGGGAAATTTAGTTACTCACCTGCTAGAGCACAATGGTCAGTTCGGAGAGGTAGGAAGGGAGGTGTGGTGACGTGAGGAGTGGGGTCAGGGAACGTGGCCTTGAGTCGCCTGTTAGAAGTGAACAAGGTATAGTAGTAACTTCTACTGTATAATTAAATTGTATAAAAGTTGTCTCTGTGCATAAAATTTATCTGAGAAAGAGTAATTGATATTTTCAATACTGATGATATAGATGTCAAAAACCGTAAAATTTGGATTTTTGTTTGTTAGTCTGTCCACGCATCATTCAAAAACTAAAGTAAACTGCACATCGCGATATCTTATGCCAAGGATTATGATATAGGATAGTTTTTATCCCGATAAGTTAAGAAGTTCTCAGTGACGTAGAGGTCGAACCTGTGAATTTAGCATGTGTGTAGACGGGTGAAGCAAAAATCAACTATTTCAGCGATAGCTTATGTCACGTTAGTAATAGTTTACGTTATGTGTCTATGTAACATCAACACGCTGAGAAATAATTTAATTTTTTCCTCCATGGAATCTACCAATTTAAGATTGTCTGGCACAAGACTTCTCAAAATCGAAATGTTTACCAGAATTGAATTTAAAAAAGGTCAACTCATCATTCGATTCGATTTATCCCTAACGTGGATTTATCACAGAATTCGTATCAATTTGTAGTAAAATAATGGTTGACAAAGATATGGGCAATGCTAGTAATAAATAATAATGATACAAAACGTTTATAAGGAACAGAGTTAAGTTGAAACAGTATTCTACAAATTCTCTTGTCCACGTATATCAGATACTAGCTGTCGATGTATCGTTGCCGACTTGTAAATTATGACCATTAATGAACTTAGCTTTCCAGTGAGCCATTAGTATTCGGTGCTGATACATTTCAACTTTCTATCGGGTTTAACACGATACTAACGGAAATAAGAAACAGATGTTATTTGTTAATGATTCTACAATATTTAAATTTTCTGCTCTGTCCTCTGATAAGATAGTCTGATGACATGGATACCAGATTTCAAGCCCAACCTTATATTTCGAAATTGCAAAAACGCTGTCAAAATCTCTCATGAACTTTCTCCGATTATAAGTAAAATGGTTTAATGCTCAGAACAGATTTTACTTTCTGCTCCGGCGCTTGGCAACTCATCGCGATAAAACATACCACACATCAAAATCGTTTGGGCAGTTTTCAAGTTGTGGCAGATTCTAGTTAGAAATGTTTACTTTTCAGAACAGAATTTAATTTCTTACGATTGTGTTAGGCATAAGGCACACCTAAAATTTTAGGTAACGCAATTAGGTTTCAAACTGTCAAAAGCCCCATCAACAGACAAACACGTATTTAAATGGGTAAATATACTATTCTGATGTACATTTTTAAATCCTTCTATGGTAAGCTATTATTTTAAGAAGAGATGATTTCTGTAATGTTATAAAGGATGAAAAAAAATCCTTAAGCTATTAATAGCCAAGAACAGTTAATTGTTTGCTAGAGCACTTAACATATGTCCTTGTGTAACATATTATGGGATATTTTCGTACTGACAAAATACGAAATAGAAATGATAGTTGTGAATAATAAACCGTGAAGTAAACCAGAAACCACATCACTATTATTACTCCAGTGATTTCAATTTCAGAGAAATAAGACGTCGAAAATAATTTGTATACCTTGTAGCTTGTAGATCCTAGTAGTCTGTTTGCATTCTCATAAGTTCCTTAAGTCTTTTAACGTGATTCTTCATCAAATCTTTAGCTGCTTTATCATCCTAATAAATACAAGTTCAAACACTGTACATATTTAGTTGTTATTTAGTTTCTGAGCGGTCAATTGGAGATCAAAAGGTCCCCTGTGTGAAATTTGATACCTACAAACATCGGTTATGTGAACTAAGAAATTAAAATAATTTATTTCAAAATGTTCTCTGTCTTTCTCTGTGTATTATTTTACGTGTGTATAATTTCCAACCCCGTCTTTTCATTAAAGTATTTGTCATTTACTTTCAATTTATCGTGAAGAAATTTTCCCCTGTCTTGTGCAATTGTATAAACAATTTACACTGTGTTTGGTAAGTTTTTTCAGTTGGTAGGTACGTTTCTGTAACGTGAAACTTACGTCGTTGCAAGTATCTCTCTACCTTACTATTTTGACGCATTTGCAGTAATACAAGAACTAGTGCTATAGAATATTATAATACACCAGATGCAGTCTAACTAATAGAAGAAACATTATATTTCTGTTAATTTCGAAATATGTCAGAGAGTATAAAATCTACGGCGGTATCGGATAACAAAAACTAGTGGACAGTAAGGTCTATTCAAGCCGTATCAATACACATTCTGCGGGTAAAAATATTATTTCATCTATAGTATTAAAAAAAATCTCTCTCTGGACGGATCTGGAATTCGGCTATTCGCAAGTTATTCAAGTTGGGATTTGCGTGAGTTGGGACAAACAAAATCTACACGGCTGTAATCTCTTTGGAGGTTTTGCAATCTCTTCCTGAGTACACGGCTCTCTAACCAAAGGGATCAACTTCTCATTTCTGGAGATTAAATTTTCCAGAGAGTGCAGGAGCTACTTTCATCTTTCCTCCAAAAGCGTATTGCTGGGGATATCTGCAGCATGAAACTTAATTTAAATCATTCATTATGAAAAGAAAACATGTTTTCAGCGCAGCGTTAAAGTAACATGAATACAGATCTGAGATAAACGTAAAATATAAATAATATAGCCTTTTATTTACATATTTTGTTGAACTTAAATGTATATTCGCTTATTATACAGAACACAGAACAATTTAGGAAAAACTGCCTTGTTATCAGACCTGCTTGAAAAAAGCAGGTGAAGAAGTTTGTTCATGGAATCCATCCGTTTTGTCTCTTGTATTATCAATTACCTCATAATTTCGTGCCGAATCCTTGACAAAAGATTTCCAGCACCCTATAAACGGATTTAAATTTTTCAAAGGATATTTTTCCGGATCGTAAGTATATAAACTGACAGAGTTAATTGTAGATCTTAGTGGTACTGCAGATACTCCTTGTGAATTTTTGGTAATCCATATAGCAACGGGGAAACCGAAAAAAAAGAAAAAAAAACAAAGATAATTCATATGTCTTGAAGTTTTAGCATAGCTATTGCACGATTTGGTAGTATACTTAGATTACGCAAACAGAACTGTGTTGCAGCGTCTAAATTATGTTGGAAATCAGATATTTAACATTTGATTTTATTAGCTAGATAAACTTTAAACTTTGAAAATGCTGTTAAGATACATGTTCAGTAATTATTTATCACTCTCGTGCTCCATTTATTGCTCAATTTCAATAGCGAGACAAAAATAAGGCCCAGTAGAAAAGGAAATGCAGCTTTTAATCTTATTTTAGTAGCAAAACATATATCCCTCAGCAAGACAAAACCCGAATTCACATTTCACTGAAAATTTCCTGATTTTTCTAATCAACAGTGATACTAGTTTTTTCTAATATCACTGACGGTCAAAAACTAAAAACAGTGATGAAGAAAGTTCTTATAATTATTGCTTTTTTTTAGCTTTACGCCTTGTCGACGTGGAGGTCTCTTGAGGCGGCAAAGGATGGATGGTAAGAAATTGGAAGGTATTCGGCCATGACATTTTTAAGGAACTATCCCGACATTCACCTGGAATGATTTCGGAAAACGATGGAGAACCGGAACCTGGATTGCCGGATGGCGAGTCGAACCCGCGTCCTACCGAATGCGAGGGCCAGAATGTTGCCGCTCACCCATCACGCTTTGTAGTATGTGCTGTGTTACGTTACCTTCCATTTGTTTTATCTTTTCTCCGTTTACTAAACTTTTTCAAAGTTTTGTAGTCGTTGCATTTTATTTTGAAATCGACAATAGGCTAAAAAAAGAAGGAAGTTCTGTTAGGGCCTTATTACACTAGGCGACTTGGCGGCGCAACCAGCCGCGGCACTGGTGTCTCTGTTGGCGACGCAACCAGGATTCTGGTGGCGCCACCAGCCAGCCACTCGCACAACCGAGCACTCACTTTGCTGTTATCATCGCATTGTATGCGAATTGTGTAGTTGAATATGTCCAGTGAACTACAGAATGTCACTGTGGAAATGATTGGAAGTGAAAGTGTAGAGAAGACAAAGGGGTAAATCAAGAAGAATTTCTCATTTTTCGTATCTTTCCCGGTAATATCAACGTTTACTAAGTACAATGATTAAAAGAAGACGATTTAGACATCCTTAAGTAATTAAAAAACTTGTTGTCGTCTGAATACAGTTTAATTGCGATGGTAGCAATTTGCACATTTACAGCACTCTCTTCACCCTCCTCCTTTCCTCCAATGAGTCCCAATCCAGCTCCTGTATCATATCAGTTACTGACTGGGTCCTGCGATAATTTCCACAAACAAATCTAGCTGCTCTTCTTTGCACACCTTCCAACTCCTGTATTTGATCTCCAAAATGTGGTCCCAAACTACGCCACCATATTCAACAAATGATCTGACCAAAGTTTTGTAACCCAACTCCCTAACTTCTCTGTTACATCCCCTCATCACCCTCTTCAGCAAATGAAGGATTTTGTAACCTTTTTCTACCACCTGCCCAATTGAGTTTATCAAACGTTATACAAAGAATTTACACTTCATCAAGCAAATCTGACCCCACTCTGTAATCATAATTAACCTTTAGATCTATTTATCTTTGTATCTTATAAGCCGACTCTTCTTGGCATTTATCTTCATTCCATGCTGACCTACCCATTTAGATATTCTATCCAGATCATCCTGCAACTGTTCAGTCTTCACCTGTTTTTATCCTATTGTATACCATTTGTATCATTTGAAAAATACCTAGATTCTGACCGTAACACAGTCATTCATTAGAATAATGAACAGCAACTCCCATATTTACTTCCACTTCTCTTGATAATGTATTTTCTACTCTAACCCTTTGCTTTCTGACTTTTAAGAATTCCTGTGCCCAGCAAGTAACTTTTTCATTCAATTCAATACATTTCAGTTTATTATAACCATTTTATGGCTCACTCTGTCAAATGCCTTAGAAAGATCTAGTGCCACACTATCAACTTGGCCTCCCATTTCAAATTCATTTGAAATATCTTGCATATAGCCCACTATCTGAGATTCAAATGAGTATCCTTGCCTAAAGCTATGTTGTCGATCTGAAAACTAGTTTCGTTCTTCACAGACATTTCTGATATAGTTGCATATCAATCTCTCAATCATTCTGCCCATCACTGATGACAAACTAATTGGCCAGGAATTTTCACCATATTTTTAACCCTTCCTTTATGAACTGGTACTACTATCGGTCTTTTCCAATCCTTTGGTAAGCAGCAAGTCTCCAAACTCATTTTAAACAAAATTTTAAGGTAAGGTACAATATCCTATCCCACAATCTTTAATAAATCTGTAGTAATATTACATACACCAGTTACACCAGTTTTAACTTTCTGAGTTACTTCGCAATTTCCTGAAAATTTATTTCAACTTTTGTAGGTTCGTCATTCATTCCCTCCCATCACAGGATGACTGTCCCCAGTTGTCTCACCAAACCTGACACTCAGTATCTCTGCAATTTTAAAATTGTAAAGTAGGAAGGGGCATATGAACAGTAGACTGAACGCGTGGTGGCGAGTCTGGCGGCGCCGCCAGGTGGCCTAGTGTAATAAGCTACGTAAGATACAATGCCCCGCCACGGCTCTCGGCCACCAGTGGTTGCCCGCCTGGTCGCTGGGCAGGGCAGCCAGCCGGCCGCCAGTTTCTGGCGGCGCCACTGGCTGCCCTAGTGTAATAAGCTCCATAAGACCCTGTGCCCAGCGACGAGCAGAGCCACCAGTGGCCCGGCTGGTGGCGCCGCCAAGTCGCCTAGTGTAATAAGGCCCTTAATGTGTCGACAGCGTTGAAAGAATGGAAAATCGAAAGCAGTAGAGCAGAGGTTTTCTTGCTTTAATTTTCTTGAAAATTAAACCACGCAACTACCACTTTGCTATCAGGAAAGATTATGATATTGTTCCATCCTAATTCACACAAAATAACGAAAGCAAACCTTCTCATCAAATGTTTAAAGTCTGCTCGTGTAACAATATGAGCACTTGCACGTCTTGCTATCTGTCATTGTAGTACTTATAACTTGACCGTGACATCAGGCCATGGTAAGCCGATTTTGGCAAACCAGAAACATCCATAATTCTTCAGAAACCGGGGAACATACATTTCAACACTCATCCCTTTTAAAAACGCGATTAATAGCTAGCTGTTTCCCTTCGAGAACATTCCTTTACAGCTCTCTACTGCAATAACTACGGCGGATACCCAACAATTTCGGTTAATGTGCAAAGTGTAAGACTCTCGGAGATACGAGAGTCATAAAAGTGTATTGGAGGCAACGAGAGCCCGTAGCCCGCAGCCGCTGCAGTGCGCGTTCCCCGCAACTCGGCGAAATTTCATTTGGCGTCCTCCACGGCGCGCCGTCTTATCAATAAAGCGGACTGCTCCGTCCCCTCTCGCCGACATAACTCTTCATTTCTTAACAAGTTTCATAACAGCGCTGCCGACACCGGCCTCAGGACGATAAATCCCGGACAATCTTCCACCACTGCTGCAACGCTAACTTTTGGCTGGAGGCTCCCCTCTAGCAGTGAGAACCCACGTGGTCACCAACAAAGTTTTCCTCCTCGTCCACTTATGTACTCTTTAATCGAGACTATTTTCTTAAATAACCCATTTCTACCATAATCTTCATGCGTAGTTGCACCAAGAAGATGCAATGCATAAGGGATCTATCATTTTTCTTCCAAAACGGAAAATTTGATGCTAGTAAATTATAATTAATGTCCTGCCTGCAACGCATCAGAATATAAGTTGGGTCTCCGTGAAGATGCGCTATGTGACTGTGGAACTACTGACCACATTGTGACGTCCAGTCAGAAGACTACTTGAAGACCTGTTCACACTGCATCAAGCTGGACCGGCTGTCAGAAGATGGCTTGAATCCTTAGACACAGCTACCTGATTCGTATATTGTATTTTCGTACTTTGAATTTGGCATACGATAGTAAGAATAATAATAATATTATACTCACTCTGCAAAGAAAGCTTTCAATAGAAAGAAAAATTTACTATGCGGAAGGCTGGACAAAACCCGGAGGAAAAAATTAGCTAAATTTTTTGTATGGAGCGTAGGAC
>JARYHS010011408.1:128568227-128675957 GCA_031002005.1 Vandiemenella viatica | reverse complement strand
TTCCTTTATCAGATCAGCTACTGATTGTGTTCTGCAGTAATTCTCAGAGGTAAATCTAGTAGACCTTCTCTGCATCTCTCTCACTCTATATTTCATACACATAATGTGACTCCAGTGCTACATCATCATATTGAAGTATGGGTCTGACCAAAGTTTTATAACCCAATTGCCTTACTTCACTGGTACATCCTCTCAATAAGTGAAGCATTGGAGAGAATAATGAGTGGACGAGGGATATCTACTTAAATGTACCTTAACCTTTTTTTAATGATAACCAGAATGAACTCCTTATTGTAGCCAAATCATTTTTAGGCATTTAATATTCCTGTATTTTTGTATAATAAATGAAGCTTTTTATTTTATTTTTTTTTACTTGTAGCTTTACGCCTCGTTAACGTCGAGGTCATTAGAGGCGGGATGAGACTGTGGACAAGGAACGGGAAGGAATTCTGCCATGGCGTTTTTGAAGGAAGCATCCCGCCATTCGCCTGGAGTGATTTGGAGAAACCATGGAAAATCCAAATAAATGATGCTTATTCATCGTAATTAATTCAGCACACAGGGATCAAGTTTCATTTGCGACGCTAGAGATTTCTTGATGGTGACTAAAATATATCAATTAACTACTTACCAAATCTTGACATTTATTTGCAAATATCTTCTATCTTAAAAAATGGTATCCTGTAATATTTTTATAGATATGTGACTACGTAACCTGTCTGCAATGTAGTTTCAGCCATGCACTAAATAATAAAGAATATAAGCTTGATATCAGCTAACCACTATCATATCAGGGCATAAAGCAAGCTGAATCAGTAGAACATCGAGAAAAAAATTACTGCTGATTTTCCTACTGACTTCTCGTCATGTTTAAATGTCACGTTCGATAGAGTCATCTTTTAATTACACCATTAAATTGGTGGCAATTTTGCTAGCCCAGTTTTATTTATACAGAATGGTTAGAATTAAATTGATTGTGTAGTCTTAGGTCCATGAGTCTTTGGTGACGAGGAACGCATCACCCCTATTACCTTCCCTGACCACTCGAAATGTGAATCGTGCTCGAGAGTATGTGAAGAACCCTATGTCCCGCTCTAGACTGTCTCTTAGCGACTTTGGCTATGAAATCCTCGTTAACGATATGTAAATGGTTAGATTCATCGTAAAAGTAAAGACGAGAAAGTGACTACGTTGTCAAATGTTGTAACAGAACTTCAATTTTTTTTAAAGTGTTTGTGATTTTTGGAGTAGACAGTATTTATATTTGGTTACGCAGATTTCCGCGGTCGTTGTCCTGGTGGACAGCCAAGATAACAATTTATTGAAACCTGACGTTTCACCCATCATTCTGTGGCCTTATTCAGAGGACTACCATATCAGTCCTATATACAGGACACCTAGGCAGATTTCTTATGTGCTCGCAAAGGTTAAAGACAGGAGGGAGAAATTGCAGACAACCGGTGTATACCAAATACCCTGCACCTGTGGCTAGGTTTATATCGGCGAGACTGGACGCACGGTCAAGGAAAGACTGAGTGAACACATAAGACATTTTAAAAATAACGACATCAGCAAATTGTAGCAAAACAGTCAACTCGAGTGTACTGGCTCAGGAAAGCAGATGGTGGCCCAGGCGAGTCAGAGAACAGTTGTAAATTTAAAAAAAGACCAGATAATATTAACGCGAACAGTGGGCTACAACTTGACCCCATATGGTCACGCTTGCTTAGGAAAACGCGGGACGCAAGCCCCCATCGGACCGGCCACGCTGGCGGGGGGAATTTCAATGACGTCACTCCGGACGGTTAGCGCGTTCTTTGGAAGCTGTATATAGGCGGCAGCGATTCCAACCGTGACAGTTTTCTGAAGAAAGTCGCAGGATTATGGCTGAAACGTCAGGTTTCAATAAATTGACGCGGTTCTACCCGAACAACCAAGAAAAAAACAGTATTATTTTTTCCAATAGAGGGTGGGCCGTATTTCTTAGTTACATGTTTGAAATGATTTCGTAATGATAAGAGTTAATGAAAAATAGTTGACAACATTTACAAACATTATTTGTACTCCACCGGTTCAATCATTCCAGTGCTTTGAAATTACAATCCTTACTCGTGACAAACTTTAATATGAAAACAAGCGAAGATTTATAGAATTCCGATTAAAAGTACTGACAGTAATACTTTAATATGAGTACATAGGTTTAAACCACTTTGAGCACCTACGATTACATCGTCTTGTGTTAAGATTAATTTAAACCCCTTTTCCGAAAAAAGCATATTTCAGTAAATACTTTATTTCGATGGATACTTGAGAATATTACTGAAACAAGATGAACGTATGGGAAGCGCTTTTATTGAGGCACATTTGTGTCCTTCTACTATGGGAGACTCTTAAGTTGCAAGTGGTTTCGACGAGGAATTGCGCCAATGTTCCAGCGCTTGCGCCCCACAGCGGAGTTCCTTGTCCCGGATGTGGCGTTTCCGTTGATGAGGAACGCGCTTTATGACCTGTAAACAAAGTAGTCATTAGCGACTCGCAATGCGAGAAACACGGCCGCTGCTTGATGGCGCATAAACAACGCCGTCGTTAACCATAAAGAAGCCGGCGGCGCCGGATCGTCTCCCGGCCCGGAGACAATGGCCCGCGTTAATGCGAGGGCGGGGTTGTAATGCCGACACAGGCGTTCCATTACCGGAGGAGTAGTCTCAAGGCACAGGTATCACAATGCCGTCTTCCGATGTGGATTAGTTATTTTTTATAGCATTTGGTATGAGAACAACATGTTAGTGATGTGTGAGTTGAGACTTTCAAGCGTATCGATGTAACATGTTAGTGGTTCGGCTCACTTTGATTAACGACTTACTATATCCGCATCTTCAGGTCTGTTGAGTAAACTTATTCTAAAGGGGAACTTAATTATTTCTGTATTTAAATCAGACGTCTGAGCGATCTGCAAGCTCAGTAGCTAAGGCGTATAACTGGATATCGAAAAATTCCCTGTTCGAGTAAGTTTTTTTCCTTGCTTTGGGCATTACGCCTCATCAACGTCGAGGTCATTAGAGGCGGGAAATTACTGGGGTAAGGAACGGTAAGAAGTTCGGCCGTCTCATTTTGAAGGAACCATCTTATCAATTGCCTGGAATCATTTGGTACACCATGGAAAATCTGAATGTCCGGACGGGGATTCGAGCCAGCGTCCCTGTCTCTGCGAAGATTTTCAGAGGCCTTTCACACGATCTTCTCCTCTGTCATACCCATTCCTGCTTTCGATTGGGAAAGACGCGTTTTTTGTTGTTTTTTTTTGCATCCTTCTTAAGATCGAGGTAATTTGAGAAGAGGAAGAACTGAGGGAATTGAACGGGATGCCATTTGAAGGAACTATCTCATAACTGTCTTTGAGTGATTTCGGAAAATATGGAAAATTTTGATGGCCGGATGGGGATTCGAAGCTTAGTCTTCAAAACTGGGAGAGGGCTAGACATCATAAGAAGTTCGTAAATTTTTTAATCCTGCAAAATTCAAGCACACTGTAGTATGAAATAAATATGAATATGCCAATTCCATTCATTGAACATTTTCGGCCTATATTATAGTACAATAACGAGTGTAGAAAGCGACATTTTTATTATTATTTTTTGTCTGTGTACAAAATTGTCCAGAGAGACCTATTTTATATCTACACTAATATTATAAATGCGGAAGTAATTCTGTCTTTCTGTCTGTTCCTTAAGTTTACAAAACTAAATGGTTAAACCAACCTTGATGAAATTTCACAAGGAAGTTTCATGTATCATCAGGAAGACATGGGATATTGTTTTGGAATAAATAACATATTTTGTCATGAAATTTTTAAAAATAAGCGAAAAGTGAAATACGGACGGATAATGTTATATCGCTCGCTCAGGCTTTATTTCTCCCGCAGATAGTTTTGCGTAATCATTACTCCGTGTTTTTTGGGACACCTTTTACTTAACTTACACCTTTCTATATTCAATTCTAGCAATAAAATTCAAAGTCCATGCGTACGAAGTCACGAGTAACAGCTAGTGATTATATACCAAAATCTTAAGTACTTAACGCAACAATATTATGAACACTGAATGACAGGACAATTTGATTTAAATGCCAATGTCACGTCAAATTTGTTGACAATTAGACTCATAACTTGGAAAATATTTATGCAAGTTTGGTAATAAATTTCGACATTTAGAAAAGTTGTCAAATAATAATGTCTCTACATTTTTCCATGATATTTTCGAGTAGTGAGAATCACAATAGTTTTTCTGCGTTATTATAATTATTTTTAATATTCAAATCGAATTTGGTTTCTAAGAGCCTGCAGTCAACTAATAGGTTATTTATTTTGTCGCTACAATTTTGTCTTTTTGCTCTGCCACCGGATGGAGTAATGAAAATGACGAATCACACAGTCTTAATACATTTCGACCTTTTATTACGTTTAGAAACTGAAGAAGGTGGGAAAAATGGTGGCTGAAACGTTTTTGCACAACATCATCGAGCAGCAATCCAGAGAACACGCATTTATTCTGTGAGGCTGGGACAGCATCTGTTCATCATTACATACTTGTTTTCTTGCCATGCATTAGCTGTTATTGAAAGTTACAGACACGCGAGACACTTTTAAAATAAATTGAATTTAATGTAAACTGTTCGTGGTGGACTGCCTAGTTTAATACACCGTACGACTTGCACTGTCTTGTGCCAACTGGCTAATGTGCAATTTCCTTAATTCTCTGACCGTGCTCAGTCCTAGTATTTTGTTTTTAATTAAAGTAGTTTATTGTTGTGCTTTGGCTGTAAATACTGGGCCGTCCGTCTCAAAGCGATACTGCGACGCTCAGCACAGCAGAGGCATTCACGGGTCTGTAAGCCAGGGGAGCATTGACTTAACACCGTGAACAGCCCCGCCAGTAGCCGTGGTTTTAGTGGCCTCACTTGAAAGGCTTGCCGGCCGGGGCGCTCCAAATTGCTGTATCCAATTACGGGGGCTGCCAGTAATGTATTCCGCCCTCGGCGCCGCGGCACTGTTAAAGAGGCCGGAGACACTAGACCTCTCGCTAGCCTATTTCTCTCTGCCGCCTCTGACTTAGAGGCAATGTGCCTGCTGTTTAAAAATTACCCACAAAGCTGACGCAAAGTTCTTACGATAAATTTTCTTGTACATATGAATTTCAAGTAGGCTCTACCTACTAGTTTAAGAGTTAGTTTCTTTTAGTCAACTTTTATAGTTCTACGAGGTAATTAAAATATTTCAAATACAACGTCCATTGGAGGAAGTAATCAAGAATTCCCATCTTTTTATTTTGTCCGAGACATTAAACAACAGATTTCTTTGATATTTTACATAGAGAGCGGGAATGATATGAAATTGCGGCAAAAAATGGAAATTTGACCTTATGTCATTCCTAGGGGCTGGAAAAGGTGTTGTTGTTTTTTTTGCTTTTTTCTGAGGATATAAAAAAAAAACCATGAAATATCAAATTTTTCCAGTAGTTATACACGTAATTCCTCAGCTTTTGTAAATACCACTTATTTTCTGAATAGCTTCTAAAAATGGCAGAAGAACAAATTTCAAATCAGTTTATATGGATTTCTTTTTAACGTTGAGGAGAAAACTTTCGATAAGACTTTGAACAGATAGCAAGTTACTGATAAGTCTGAGTTCTACTCCATACAATTTGTTTGGGATCGTTGCCGATGAGTTTCAGATTCCTCGCTGCTCAATTTTTTGAAACAAAAATAAAATTAAGTGTGGTTTTCTTTCTTGCAACTTTTTTTAAAGATTTCTTTTAATTTTGACATTTTGTTTTAAAGATCGAGAATCTAGTAAGGGACGGATAGTAATATTAATAATTTGAATTAATTTAAATTAAAATTGCATTTTTCAACAATACTTTAACAACAAACAATAATCATAGAAAAATGTGAGTATCATAAAATTCTACACATCAGTAAGATGCAGATTTTTTTTTAAAAAAAATCAAAACGTAGTTTTTAGCTAGTTAGTTCTTTAATTGGTGAGAAAGAGACAAAAAAAAAAGAAGGACGAATTCCTACTATGATGTAGTACCTTAAGGAATCATTTCTTAATTACGGTTCCCTAAGTCGAGCAAAACAGAGTTTGAACAAATGTTGTGCACGATGTTACTGCTAATTAGATAATTGTTGCGCTATCTGGATTTGTCAATTGATTATAGTGAACAAGTGATATTGGCCACACAAAAATTCTTTCTATCTGCAAACGGAAGCTATTAACACACAGAGAAATTAGTGGCATTTAAAACACAGCTGCTTCTGTTCTACTATAATAAACTAAAAATTTAAGATGTAACACTTTTAAATATAACTGCAGACTTGTAATATGTAAATATGCAGATCTTTGTGTAAGTTATATTGTAAGTCACTTCTTTTTTAAAAATCCCATGATGAGACGCGATTTTTTTTTTTTTTTTAAATTAGTATTTGCCCCTAGGCACGAGATATTTTCTTGCAGTTACTTCTGCGAATTTTAACCTTTGATTTACTTAATCACCACACCACTTTCAAAAGTTGTAATAATGTGTACAAAATTACGTAACGCATTCATTCATTTTTTAAGCTGGATATTTTTCTCGATCAAATCATCGCAGAGAATTATCATTGGAAATGATGTAACAATTTGTATGCAAGCAATAAGGCGATGTAGGGTGATGGGGAGAAATAGAAGGGATTCAGAACTGTTGATAGCAGTGCAGGGGGATAACATTATGAGCAATAACTTGCAAGGGTATCCATCGTAGCGTGAATCCCTTTACGGCTGTCAATTCCCTGTTGGGGAAGTGGTAACCATGCGGAATGCCGCCTACATACAAACATTATTTTACCACAGTTCATTTTCTTTGCGCATATTCTTGTATGCCTTGGTAAGAATTGAAATAGGAAATATACTTAATCGCTTCGTTATTATTTGTATCGTCCATGTTTGGAGCGGTTGGAGCTGAGCAGGGCTGTTATCACGTACAGGAGATAATCGAAATTATGGGCAATTCTGTCAATCTCACGAGCATTTTTAGTTTTTTTGTAATTATAATTTTGTTTCTGATATATTTGATGCTTCATAAGAATGAAGTTTTTATTGACATTGAGAATTAATATAATATTCTCGGGAAACTAGCCGATTTAACAAAGTGTTTTGACCCGATATTTCAGCGATAAAAATTACAGTCACGATATTCTGGTGAAGTGAAATATCATGTGAAAACACTTCATTAACTGGGATAGTCACCCGAAAACATTATATTATTTGATGCCTGTTTACATGATCTATTACACACTTGGCATCGTTCTGGTCTCTCATTCGGCAGGATGCGGGTTCGAATACCCGTCCTGCCATCCAAATTTGGGTTTTCCACGGTTTCCCCAAATCAATCCAGGCGAATGCGGAGATGTTTCCTTCAAAGGCCATCCCCGAATTCCTCCCGTTCCTTGCCCCCAGTCTCTCCGTCTCTAATGACCTCAACGTCGACGAGGCGTAAAGCTAGAAGAACAAAATATCTAAAGACATTTATAATGAGTTTAAAGTGTTTGAAAACGTGAAATTCAGATAGGTGTTCATTTGGTAGCGTCCATAAACTACGTAGCCCCATTGTGGCCTCCTCTGAACTCCCGCTTACTCCCCCCCCCCCAACCAAGCCTGACGTAGTTTATGCCTCTAGCCCCTCCCTCCCTTCCCGCGTGGCACATACTGTAGCTTTTTCCCTATTGATTCCAGAGGACATTTTGTATCATAAATTGGATACAGAGATCATTAAATGATGGAAATAAATATTCACATGCTGTTATATGTTCTGTACCTTATTTTAACTGTGACAAAAAATATGAATGAAAAGCTACGTGCCTTGGCTCCAACCCCCCCTCCCCTCCGCCACGTAGTTTATGGACGTTCACTTTAAAGAAGCTTGACATTCCACGGTTAAAATTTTCAAATAAATGAATCATTGAACACCGTAGTTTGATGGAAGTTCTTGATAATTCGTAAATTTGTAAATTGCAGAAGTTTTATTGGCAAAAACACCTCTTGCAACCGTAATTCTAGCCCTATCAAAAGTTTTGCTCATACAGTCCAATCAAGACTTGATTTTGAGGATACGGATAATTAGTAGTTTGAAAACAGAAATGCTGAAACTAAGGTCGGATGCAGATTATTGTGTAATAAATAAACAACTATTTGGCTCTAGATAGTATCCGAAGAATTTTTAAAGACGTTCAGTAACAGTTTACCAAAAGTATGATCGAATGAGGTGAAGTTTTATAGCGTTCTCAGTTTGAGAACCTGAAATCTTACAACGAAGTTCTTATAGAGAAGTTCGTTTGCTGCTACCACTCCAGTGAAAGTAACAGATTAAAATAAAACATATGCGACTGAAATTCACTATATAGACAAGAAGACAAACGAAGTGTATAATTCGCCATATGGAGTATAGAATGACAGCGCATTAAAAACCACTGAAACTCTATCTGTGTAAGCGGAGCCACGGCGTGATCTTGTGGGATTAACGCTTCGCTGGATGGTTTCGCCATTACTTCAGTCACGAGGTTCCGGGAGCCTTGCTGACAGCTGACCTTTGGAGAGAAGCAATGATCTCAGAAATACTCGTGAGTACATAAATTGTAGTTGTTGCAACTACCACGCTTGATGTGCCATAATTACGAACCTGCTAACAAAATACACGGTATATATCTTCACGAATAAATACATCAATAAGTACGAAATTTACCGATTTCAAGTTAAATGTGTGACAGATGTGACCACCCCATTTTTTCACTCTTTCTCATTTGATTTGATTTAATTATTGAACCACGGAAATATAACGAATTTTGTTCATCTATAATTCTGATTTCTTTGATGCAGCTGTTATGTCACATAAAGCATATCACATCACTATGTGGAACAGTAAAAGACACATGAATTTTAGTTGTTAGAAGAATAAATTTAGTAGGGAGAGTGTAATAAAGTGTAATTTGTAAGCAGATATGCAATAATCTCGAATACAGAACTGCATGGTAATTTCGTAACAGTTATATTTAAATACCTACTTAAAATTACTGTTTTATCTATATTTATTCTGTAACACGAAGCACATTCTTTCCGCTTGAACTTATTCTTCTTGTCGTGTTGCCATTGTTGCTCTAATTTGATGGTCAAAATTTACAACGTAGTACTATTTTGGTATCTAGAACAAAGAAGTAATGTTTCATTACTCTGTACAGATTAGTGGACTCTCTCTATTCATCTCATATGTGCTGCCAGCTGTTATCAAAATAGTCTGACAAAACCCGATCAGATACGATGATTTGTAAAAGTATTTTCTATACAAGTAGTGAACGTTATAAATGAAGGTTTAAATATTTCACGGTACTACATTGAATCTAACTGATAAAATGCAGTAAAAGTCAATCATTCATCACTGATATTTTGGTGTAAGATTACTACAAATTCTTAACAAAATATATTTAAAAAAATGTTCGGCAGTGAATAAATGTAACTGTATACATATTTTTATATGGTTGTGCCAAAGATTTAAAAAAAAAAAAAAAAGAATGATATAGTTCTTTTACTCACTGAGCAAAACTTTGTCCTTGATTTTCCTTCCTTTTTTTTTGTCTTTATACCTTGTCGATGATGTCAGTAGAGACGGATTCCTCCTTGTGAAACTGAAGTGAATTGCTCCTGTCATTATCCATGTGTCTGCGCAGATGTGAGCATAATTTGTGTCCAATTAATTGTTTTGAGTGCGATAATTTGAAAACGAACTCACTATCACTTGGTAAGTCACGATGCGAGCTGGGAGGCGCCAAGGAACAGGGGCTGTTAAATCTCGTATGTGGTGTGGTGGCCCCAAAGTGTCAGCTCGCTAAACGTGAAATATGGCTCCTCGCGTGGCAAGGATCGATAGCGCCGCCCAGCCCTCCTCGGGCGACAAGTAGAAACGGAACAGGTGCCGCTGACCAGGGGCTCTCGACGAGTGGGCAAATGCAGGCGTCTGATGGCCATCAACGGTACACCGGAGGCCAGTATCCGAGGTAAGACTAAACAATCTAACAAAAAAAGCGTCAATGAGATGTTACTCCAGCCACTAAAGAAGGACGTCTAAGCAGCTACCAAAGCTTCATACGAGGCATGAGCAACAATTTTTAGCAATCTTAATTTATATTTGTAAGCCATACCAATAACATCATCTTAATACACAGACTTTTCTTTCACTGTCCAACACAGTCTCCAATTATTTGCACACATTTTTTCCATCATTCTGAAAGTTTGAATATACCCTTACGACAGAACTCCATTTCAGCACACACTGACGCACTCCTTCCCGAGTATCCACTAGCGTCTCGTAGCGTTGGCCTCATATCTCTTCCTTAACAGAACCTACTAGATGGTAGTGGGATGGTGCCACGTCGGGACTGGAGGGAGGATGTGGAAGAGCTTCCCACTCAAATGTCCCGCTCTTTTCTATAGTGGCTTGAGCAGTATGTGCGTGCGCATTATCCTGTTGAAGGATGATCTTTCCAAACCTTTCGATAAACTAAGCTTTGAATTATTTCTTGCACTGCACTATGGCTTACTGCAAGTTTTGCAGCAATGTCATTCACAGCGTTACGTCTATCTTCTCTAATGATCGCATCAACACTTTCCTTGTTGCATTCCGTGCAGGCATTTCCAGGGCGCCCATTACGAGGCTCATCTTGGATACTTCTGTCCCCACATTTGAAATGTTTCACCCATCTCCTAACAATGCTGGTTCACATCGCACATACAGACATCTCTACAGGCATATTGAAGTGAATTTCAGCAGCTGATTTTTCCACTTTAACAAGGACTTCAATGACAGCCCGCTGTCGAAACGAATGATTGCTGTCCGCCATTTTTTAAATATTGCCTGTGGTCACGTGATAGTAGGAAACAACGTCACAATCTGTCAAGTACATAACTTACGACTCTGCTGTCATTTAGTTACATTATTGAAATTTTCATGGATTATAATGAGTTGTTCATGACATTCAGTATGACCCTCGTACCACTATTCAGACCTACGGATGCGTAAACAGGTAACAGAAACTCGTAATCAAATATCTGAGAATGTATTTAGATATTATCATTATCACAAACATAGTTCTGATATGGTGAATTGTAGGTAAGGTCTCGTAATTACTGGAAACTGAGCGATTTGAAATCAAGTTTCTTCTAATAAAACATCAAGACCTGAATAGGAACTTTTAAAACATATTTAGAGGTATTGAGGAAATTAGAAGAAGGTGACTTAGATGATATTATAAATGCCCACTTATAGCGGCAGATTTTATCTGTGAAGACTCTAAACGAAAATTATAGTATTTAATTTGCACTAAAAAAAAGACTTTCAATAGTAGAAAATGCCACAGAAATTCGAGATTTTACAAGGAGTAGAGGAAAGGTATTAACATTTGGACCCAAAAGGGCGAAAAGCAGAATGAAAAGATGAAGAACTGTAAGAATTCAGAAAAAGAAGCATCGAGATGAAAGCAAAATCGAAGAGAAGAAGAAGAATACCAGATAACATTAAATTGCTCAACCAATACCTTTTCAACTGAGATAATTTCCTTAAAAAATAAAAAAACTGAGTAATAAATGTCTGCGTTCAGTTACGTAAGTGGGTTGGAAAAAAGAATTCTTAGTTAAGTTCAAAGTTTATTAGCGCTACTTTCCAATTAAAATGTAAAAAAAGAAGAAGATATTTTTAAATAATGTTTCATACATTCCATCCATTTCAACAACAACAATATTTTTACTGTACACTTCAGTTTATGCAATGTAGTTAACTAAAAAACAATACGGTCTGTGAGGGAAGGTTTATGAAAAGCGTAACGCCCTCTGTGATGCCAAAACAATCCAACAGTCGAAAGGCATCATTGCCGAAGTCCCGCTTTCAGACTGGTAATTGTTCTAAGTCCCTTCACAATGGTCTTGATTAGACGCCAAGATACGGATTTACCGAAATTAAAAAAAAAAAAAAAAAACTGGACGAGTGTAATAACGTAACAGAAAGAACTGCAGCCCGTTCAGTTTACAGCGGCGGCTCAACGTTGGCCTGTTCTATCCCATTCCACTGCCTCTACCCCTACATGCCAAGGGGAAATTTATCACTCGGCTACCTGGACTCAACGGTCAGCTCAGAGAGGTAGGAACGGGAGGTCGTGGTGGGATGAGGAGCGGAGCCAGGGAAACATGACCTTGAGCCGTCAATACACAGTGAACAGAGTATACAGAAGCCGATGATGTTTCCAACTTGTCTTTACGATTCAAGTTTCGGAAAAACTAAAAGGATGGAAAAATATCAAACTAACTATATATTAATTTGTTTACTCGTCATATTGTAATAATATTCTTTAGTTGAAGTGCGTGCTGCAAAGTCGCCAGTTTTTCGTACCCTGAGTACAAATTCGTTCCGCATATCTCCCTCAAAATCGAAAACACAATGTTTGGCGACCGGTACGTAGCACTTGAAAAGGCCCAGAAAAAAAGGATAAAAAGCTAAACTCATTTGCCCGCTGTGACTGTAGTGTGGTCTGAAATTTTATCGGCGTCGGTTGTCTCCCTATAAACAAACACGAGCGCCTAACCAACCCTCCACGGCCTATTCTCGGAGCAACTAAATTCGAGACGATAAAAATGGCGAAGCTGCTGCACGCTGCTGTTCTGCTAAATATTTATCACGCGCTGTTTGCCGCAACTATATTGCGGAACAGGGACCTACGGCTGTGGTAAGCAATTATATTTATTTATCACCAGACTGTACACAGATAGGAAAGGGGGGGAAAAAATGAGAATAGTTGGAAAGTCCGTCATAAGCCGACCAGCACAGAAGTGGAGTTGGGAAACCAAAACATTGAAGAATGATTGGTGTCTCGCCAATTTCCCTTATTCTCCCTTCCGAGAACGTCTCCGTCACTTTTTTACCTTTCAAAAATCTAGGTAATTTGCAGTTGAAGTAATTACAGCATTAACTGCAAATAGTACCCAAGATCTGACTATTGATTTCCTTCAAACTAAACAATTACTGCATTAACTGCTGACGTTTCGGCAGGCAAACAATGACCATCTACAGACTTTCTCCCTAACCTAGAAAATAAGGAAAATTTTTTAATGGCTTCTGATTTTGGCCGTTGCTCTGGGCTTTGTTCAGTTAACGTATGTAGGCCTACAGCATAATTAAAATTAAAGTTTCAATTTGTCCTCAAAAGTTTACCAGGACTACTATGAACTATAACATACTAACGTAAATTACTCAGTGTCTGATCCCCTTTAGACATATCTACTGAAGTGAACCTAAATTATATTGTAATTTCGTGAATTTAGAATGAGTTGTGTATATCAATGCTGTAGATTTAAAGATAGTGGAAAGAAAAACATTTGGTGAGACTAATTTTAGCGGTATCGCTCTGGCCTTGCATTCGGGAGGAGGCAGATTCAAATCTTGCTCCGGTTACCCAGATTTCGGTTTTCCATGGTTTATCCAAATTATTCCAGGCTAAAACCGGGATAGCTCCTTCAAAGGGCTATGGGTGAATTCCTTCCCGCTTCTCGTACCCAGTCCTTTCCTGCCTTTAATTACATCGATATCTACGAGGCGTATAGTTATAAAAAAAAGAAGAGCGATTACTGTGTTTATCGCGGTATCATAAGTACAGCATTTTGTAAATCTTCAGTGACAAAAACAATATCGCAAAATGGCTGAAAAACATTAAAAATGTTCTTACAGAGTCTGTAACCGTTATAAAACAGCCAGGATGGAGCATTAAACTTTATTCATGATCAAATTAGGAAGTGATTAGGACAGTAATTCTCGACAAAACCCTCTAGTACTTTCTGATAAAATGAATCAGCTGATATATAAAGTGTTGTCCGGTTTGGAGGCAACCAAAAGAAAAGTCGTTCAGTGCCCCTTGGCGCTAGAAAAAGAAAACGCAGTTACGTTGTATGTCGATCAGGAAACTATTCGTAGAGTGATCAATCATTTTTCCGGCTGCTCCGAGCGGGATGTTTCTGTTGGTTGGAAGGGCAGCCGTGGTTCGCTAGCTGGTGTACCGGCAGCAGTTGTAACCGAAATCTTATTGCCTCTTGAGAGGCCGTCTTCCCCCACTGTGCAATCACGGCCCTCGCACCAGAGCTCTCCCTGAGCCCTTCAAACGGAGCTGCTCTTTGTATGCCGAGTCGACAAATCCGTTTATGTGTTTTTTAAAGGAAAAAAACCAATTCAATTCCTGTATGATATCTTTAGAAAGGGAGGCGGCATTTCGTTGATTTCTTTTGCAGCACGCAGATGTGTTTCGCGTCTGTCTGAAATAAAAAGCAACTCATATAACCCAAAATAAATTTTGTTATATTTTCTTTCGAATAGGATTGAATTTAATGCAAACTTCTGATGAAAACTGAAACCATTTTCTAACACAGTAATAACTATTCGTAAAATATTTTTTCAGATATTTTCTGTTCGTCATCGGAGTAAATAAAGTGCAGCAACGGTCACCACGGACAATCTACACATATAATAAGCAAGTCTGTCATGTATGACGTCAACTGTCACGTCATGACGTCACTCTATGACATTGGCAATGACGTCACGCTTCACGCCATTCTTCTTCGTTATGTAAGTTATTTAATGACATTTCTAAGTTTTCGCGCATAAATTACCTGACAGAACACTGAAAAAAAGTATTAAATGAGTTAAAAAAGTCATATCAATCATTAGATGCTTATATTTACCTATTATTCTTTTGATAAATAGAAGTTTTCCTTAAATTCTTTGTCCATAGATATGTAGAAAAAAGTTTTAATTTTCGAACATCAATGTTAGTGAAAGTTTTGATTAGATTGTTACGTAGCCTGGGTCAGAATTAACTGGCATTTGACGTTACAGCCAAGCGGACATGAATAATTTAGTTTTTTTAAAAAATAATTTAAACTGTGACCTATTATAGAAATTATTAAACCGTTTGAACGGAAATAGTTGCACCTTGATCTCTAACTGTGCAGCCAACACAACAATTAAAACATCACTTGGCATAACCTAAGTTTGTAAGATTTATTTTAATTTTCTTTGTTTTCACTGAGTAATATTACTGAGGCTATTATTTCCACAACATGTAACTACCTCAGTTATTCAGACGTTGTAATATCGGTATGAATCACGGTTAACTAAAAATAAAGGTTTTACACATTTTTATTTTTTTTTGGAAGATTTTTAGTTTTACACCTTTCTTTTTTGTTGAGTATTTTTGAGCAAATTTAGGTTGTTGTGCAATCACTGGGCTCATCAAGAAATTGTCATTTTGGTCTGATAACTGTTGCACACGTTTGTTGGGTGATATTATTTAATATTACTCTTAGAGTTTTAAAATATATCCATCCTTACAAACTTCACTAGAAAATTGTCGTAACGTTAAGCGGCGAGCTACTGGGAGAAGGCATATAGCGATGTACAATGATAACGCAAACGTTCCTTCGACTATATTATTTAGTAATATGTTTCTAATATACCCATCAAGATAGTATATAATGCACAAACTTCAAGCAAAAAAAAAAACCATAACGTTACACACTAAACGATTAGAGTACACGATTTGTTATCGAATACGACCTCCAGCGATACTAATATTACGTGCAACAAAATGCATCAATGAACAAAAGGATGAAAATCAAACCAACTTTATAATTAAAACAAAGTCCATTGAGCTACAAAAGGAAGCATCTATGTCCATTCTGGTTCAGGCTACATTCCAACCTATCCACAGGCGCTGCTAATGATTCTGCTCGAAAATCATGATAGTTAAAATGTTTAATAAATACAAATTTCTAGCGAATTATGCTTTAACAACAAGAAGCAAACGCCATTTTGATATAAGTTACATTTCAACTGTAAAAACTAAATTCCTTCGTTCGCTAACGGTTCAAAGTTGTTGCAGTTTTTGTGTGTGTAATTTGTTCCATATTTATATTTTTGATGGCTGTGACAGCAACATATTCTCGAATAATATCTTTCAAAGCACGTGTGCAATATCATTATACTTCGCTATAAAGCTTCTCCCAGTCGCTCGAGTTACGACACTTTTTGAGTAAAGTTTGTGAGGTATGTATAAATGTTACAGCTCACATAGTTTAGAATAGTATTTAGGTAGGTTGAAATGCAACCTGGACCCGGATGGAAACGGAAACTTTTTGTTACAGTGCAAGGCACGAGGAATTACATTGAATTTTATTTTGTAACAATTCTATTTAGTTAAGCAATTGCTAAGAAATTAATTGTCAGAAGAGTTAAAAAAATATGTATTTCTTTTAAATTGCCATATTAATTTAATCAAGAGTTTTTTTTTACTGAAATCATTACATGGTTTGAATGAATGAAGTTCCAGATTAATTGCGATCTATGTGGCCTAACCCATAATTAAATATTACGTGGCATAGCGTAAGTTACTAAGATTCATTTTTAGCATCCTTCGTTTCACCGGGGTCATTATTTCAACCGATGTAAGCTGTGTAAGACGTTAAAAAATCGATCTTCATCACAGGTAATAAGAAAGAAAGGTGTAAGAACTTATGAAGACTTGGGATCAAGTTTATATCGCGATGCATGGTGACACTGACGTGCGACATATCAATTCGTGTGTGATTGAAGCTTTGCCTTTCTAGCGGCAATATTAGCGGAATTGGGGTTAGGCTGAAATACATCCTGGTCCAAGTTGACAACTGAAGATCTTTTTACAGCACAAGGGACGATAAATAACAATGAGGTTTATTTTATAACAATTTTATTTAATTAACCTACTGCAGAGAAATAAATTACCATAACACTCTGTTAAACCCGTCATTTTTGACGGACTTTGGGGCCAGTAAAATTATAAAAGGTCAGATCTAGAACAAATACTGAATTAAGTTCGTAACATTGCAGTAACTCCTGTATCTGCCGGTAAAGTAGGCATATGTCGAATTTAACTCGACTATTGGACTAAAACACTGGTGTTGAAAAGACCAGATCACTCTTGAAAATGTCCTCTTTCACCTTACAATAAAAAGTATTTATCCCTCACACTTATTGATTACGGAGACAAAGTACTTAATATCAGTAGCATTTCTCGAAGATAAGCTGCCGTGTGGATGAATTTAAAATGTGTCTGGTATTATTCGAAATGGGCTTTGCAAAAAGCTGAAATAGATACGTAAATGAAGAATGAGATGTAGTAACACTGATAAAATATACTTTCATCATATTTTCCTAGTGAGAAAAATTAATTAGTATTAAGAACAATTTTTGTAATAACAAATTTGTAGTTCTGCAAACAGGAATTTGTACCGAAAATGGACACTTAACGTCACATACGCTTCCATACTTCCGCAGAAACGATTTTTGAGAAGCGTCTCATCCATGTCAGCGAGCCATATAAATCCATCATTTTATTTATTACCAGAGCATTAAACTATTTTTGTCATGTCTTAGTATTTGCATTTTGTCATAAATAAATTGAGATCCAAGAATGACACTGCAAGAATATAATCAGCTTATTCAAACATAATCTCCACAACTGGAGCTACACATAAAGACATATTAAAAACTCATAGTTTAGGCCCACAGTAGAAGTTTTCGTCATCGGTCCTACTGGTGCTATGGCAGGAATCAAGAGATTAGAAGTTAGTATTTAACTGTTACGCTATTGCCTGTAACATGAATACATTTTCACAGATCTGTGTTAAGAAAATCACCATTTTTGTATGCATAATATTTGTCTGAAAACAAAAATTAAAAAGTTCGTTGTTATTCACAACAGTCAACTGCACGTTCGTTGTCCACCATGACGCATATTGTAACGAATGACGTATTTTTTGGGCTGAGATAGAAAAACATGTTTATTAGATAACTAAAAACTGTTTGTGACCAAGCCAGTAGGTTAATAATTAAAGTTAGGTCCTGCCATTCTATCAATTGTAAAGATCATTATTTTCTGTGATATACCAAAGTTGTTCCAAGAGAACGCCGATATGGTTCCTTCAGGAAGTCTGTTGTCGATTGCCTTTCTGTTACACGCTCCTCCTGGCTCTAGTGATTAGTAGAACCGTAATAAAATAAAATTTATCATGCGCGAGGATTTCGTTAGCTGAATTCCATTTTTTTAAAAAGATCCTTAAAAAATATTCGATAACAAAATAATTTTAAATAGCGTTTACTATTTGTTTCACGAAACTGTCTTTCGAATGGCATATATAAATAATAGACAAAATTTCAATGAAAGCAACTATAATAGAAAAATTCAAAAATTTCCGAAAAAATGTGACATGTGTGTGACATGTTTGTTTCCAATTAATTAATCTCTTTATCGACCGATATACAAGATTTCTTGGTCGAAAAAAAAATACTACATGGTATGTCAAATATTTAAGTTTTTGAGTTATTTTGCACAACCCATAAACTTCAGAAAAAAACCCTATAGTTTTCTTGCAATCTTTAGGAAGCTGCATATCAATGTGAATCTTAAATAATTTTTGGAGCGGTAGTTTGTGAAATAAAGAGGGGAGTTAGATTTTTTTGTCAAGAGCTCGTTCATATCGTACAGTTAAGAATAATAATAAAAAAAAATTGAGTCAAAGGGTCACCAACTTTCATTTGCTGGTTATCTGAAGAAGACTTTTCCCTTCAACCCCTCACTAATTTCCACCTCCCCGTAATTAATTTCAGTGCTATATTTTACCAAATTTTACATTATAATCGTGTTAAGGCTGATAAAAACAACAAAAGTCAAAGAAATCAGAAGTCATGAGGCTGTGATAGTTTGACGGACAAATAAGGGATTTTATAAAGATCCCGTCTTTCGTCCACAAGATATGGTATCCTCAAAAAGTACTTTTACCTGGCAAAATTAGGAGAAATTCGTATGAACTAAAATAAGAGAATGCCGGAACAGAGTGCTCGAGCTAATCTACAAATTAAATTAATATTTTGTTGTCACTTAATCGATCATGGGGCTGCTGACGGTTACAGGGGCTACTCTGCGTCTGTCGCTCCACTATGCTGTTGCCGTATGCTAATGCGTCTTAATTGAGTCCGGCGCCGCTACCGCCTCAGATATTTATCGCGACAGACACGAAAATCGGAGACGGATGGCAGAGTTATTGCTACCAACCAGATTCAACTTACAGCAGAGACCTACTTAGGGCTATCTTAATTAAACGAATTCATCTGCATAAAGCAGCAAATTATGAAACACAAGCTGAGACTGTTGAGTAACGACTACAGTTGTCTTTGGAAATCCAGTCCTCGGTGGCCCAGGAACCTGCTTTATCTCTTTCCAGCTGAGCTAATAAAATCGGACATTAAGAACGTGCCAAATGAATCCAACAGGGTTTTATTTTACTTAGTATCTGGGAAGAAGCGAATATCTCTTCACAATCCGTACAAGTTATCGCAGATAATTAGCTACACCTCTAGTTAAAAGCTAACAAGTAAATGGTTGTATTTATACACTGAATATGCCATAACTTTTTGGATGTTTAGTTAGATTCAGTATCACTATTTGACAGCTCAAAATTTAACAACTTCATTAATTGTTGTTGGTTCTCAACAAAGACTACTCAAAATGTCGTTAATACGATACCAATAACACTGTTTAATAATTGACGAAGCTACATTTACCGATAATATGGAAAGGAGTCATTGAAAATATTATTTGGAACTCCGCTAAATAAGCTGAATTCTAGAAACATACAGTAAAAAAAAGTATGAAAGCGAGTAAATGAAATGAACAGAGATTACAAATTCTAAAAATAAAAAAGCTTCCATTTGTACAGAACCGCGTCTACAAGAAGAATATTACCAGGAATAACATACGGATTTTGTGGAGGAATCGAAGCAAAACAATAGGTAAGATGGTTTGCCATATATTTAGATTGCGGATATTATTTAGCTTGTTAGCACAAGTAGCTCAATGAAAGAGCTGTTGATAAAAAAAACTTATGAACACATAATTCATTACATAGTTTGTAATAGAAATGTCGAGATGAACAGGTTGGTTTTAAAGGGGAAGAGATTGAGGATACCCTGTTTATTTCGAACTGCCGGTTCAAGGTCATGTTCCCTGGCTCCAAACTCACATCACCATCTCCTCCTTTCCTACTTCTCCAAGCTGCCCGTTGTGTCCATGTAGGCATTGATAAATATCCCCTTTGCCTGTTGGGGGTAAGGACAGTGGAGAAGGGATAGAGCAGACTGACCTTGATCCGCCTCTGCTAACTGAACAGACTATAGCATCAAGTAGATCGAGACCCTGATGATAAAATATTAGTCTCTTAGAATCTCAGATCAGCTTCGTATTATTTTATCATACTGTGTTTCATATGTCTCTGATGGCACACAAGAAATGATCGTTAATTTCCCGAAACATTATAAACTGTGCAGTCAACATATGTTGTTTAAATAATAACTTTCAACGAAATGAGTAAGCTAATAATTGGTTGTTACTTCCTCTAAACTTCTTGAAATATTAATACTTATTACTCAAGAATAAAAATGTATACTCATCACAAAGCACGGCTTTGTGGTGGCTCGCAAAGTTTTGTTATAAGAAAATTAAAAAAAAAATTAATAAATAATCATAAGAATTTTAAAATTTAAACTTCAAGAACTATCATAAAAAAACGTGGCTTTAGTTTGTTCACAAAAAATAATTACGCACATTTGTAATAAGACCCAATCTTTAAATATTTAAAAAATCAATTTGCTGTATTTAATTTGGTTTTAATTAGATAGAAAATTTCTCATTCGAATTTCTTACTGTTTTCTACATTTTAACATACTTGAATTTTTAATATTACCAAGTCTGTCATAAGAATGTATTCTATTTAATGCTAGACTTCCTAAAGTTTTTACTCCCTATAACGCAACTTATGTTAAACCTACAGAAGTCTCTTTGTCTCTAGTATCTACAACAACTTTATATAATGTTAAACTTTGAGCTTTATGTTATTGAAAATGCTAATTGTAATGGAAACTGTTTTCTTGAACAAGTGATATTCCCTTTTTTTACAGTTTTACAATTTAGTTGTGAGTGGAAATAGAACACAACCACTATTCTGATAAGTTAAATGAAAGTTAATTTGATCAGCCGGACTTAGATTTTCTTCATAAATAATATATCCTGAACATAACCTAAAGCTCCATTCACTAATCCTTTTTCGACCCAAAAATTAGAGCGTAACATAACTTTAGATCCAATAAACAAAGTTATAAATGGTTCCAGTCCACCTAATAAATTAACACTTGCTGCGGTTAGCGTTCTGGCATTCGGGAGGACGGCGGTTCGAATCCCCGTCCGGGCATCCAGATTTGGGTTTTCCATGGTTTCCCAAATCACTCCAGGCAAATGCCGGGATGCTTCCTTCAAAAGGCCATGGCCGAATTCCTTCCCATTCCTTGCCCCCATCCTTTCCCGTCTCTAATGACATCGCTGTTGAGAGACGTAAAGAAGTTTTTTTTTTTTTTTTTAAAAAAAAAAACACTTGCTGATTTAGCTGCAGAACAATTATAAAAAGCTGGAATATAAGAAACAGGTTGACGCAATTCTTTTAATTTTTGACGATTAAATTATTTTACATCTTTATTTGTTGCAAACAGTCTGATAGCACCGTTAAAAAACTTACGTTCTTATAATTGAAAAGTTTGTAGACAACGTGTCATTAATTTTTTGTACTCTCACCATACGATCAAATATATCCCGAAATGTTTGTTTAGATTCATTTTGTCCGAATGATACTGATAAAAAACAATATTTTTGAATACTTGATTTGAATAACAATTTCCCTTCTAAGAGGAATAATTCATTTCCTTCTATTTTATCACTGTAATGTGGTCTGTCATTAACAGGCGGTAACTGTTTGATATCCCAAAAAAAAAAAAAAAACACATAACCAATCCACCAAATTGTTCATGTTGTCTTGAAGGAATAGCTCTTCTTAATCATAAATCAATTTTCATCAAAATACTGCATCCAATCATACTAATTTCATCTAAGAACATAAATTTACACCCTTGAATTTCTTCTTGAAATTTAGTAAGTGAATGTAAACTGAGCTCTTAAAAATTTGGAATGTACTGTTGAACCATTTATATTGACAGCAGAAGCACCAGTTGGCACAAGCAATAGATAAGAAGATGGTCCCGATGTTTGATTCAATCGAATAGTAAAATAATTAATGTACTTTTTCCAGATCCAGCTTTTCCTTGAACAACAATTCTTTTAATTGCAAGTTCTTCTTCATAACGTTGTAGATAATTAAGTTTTTTCAAATATATTTATCAATTCTTGTTGTTAATTAGAAAAAACAATATTAGTTGGTAAGTTACACTATATTGAGTATAAACATTTCTCTGATTTTCTGCTAATTTTTCATTTTCAATAAAATGTTCTAATATATTCAATACTTGTCCGTTTGAAATAGTATGCCAATTATATTTGCTATCGATTTCTCCTGTACCTAGATGCTCTTCTGACTGATTATTATTTTGTCCAGCGGCTACATTCATCCAGTCGTATGGTTGATTCATTTTTACTTGGTCTATTTCTTCAAAATCTTCTTCGTCAACTAAATTATGAAGTATATAATCTAAATCATTATTAAAAATATCTTTATTTGTAAAATGCTGTTCATATATAATTTTCCAGGTGCTATTTTGTGAATTTAGATTATTTGTCGCCAAGGACCATGCAATAAAACTTGTTGCTCGTAAAAATTTTCATTGTTTCCAACATTTAAATTTTGGTATAACTCTAAGAATAAAAGGTACTTTTTTTAGTAACATAATTTGCACTTCTTTCATACATTTTTGTAAAAAATATATATATAAAGACATATTTTAAAATTCCATTGGTCATTGCTGATATTTATTCAAAGAACTGGAAATAGAAATGCTTCCATCTTCTTTGTTCATATTAACGTGCTCCCATACATTGTCTGATAACTTAATTGCTACAAATAATAATACTGTATGTGGCTGTGGAAGGATATCCTTTATAAAATGTTCCTGGTGTGCGCGTAATTTTGGTTTCAAATGTTTTTATGGTTTAGATCTTCCAAAGGAAAATAAATAGTTTGGGAAATTTGTTTGAAAACAAATTTGTAATGTTACAAGATCGAATAACAATAACAAAAAATTTAAAAAAATTCGTGGGTCGTGGAATTGAACTTAGGACCTCTCCCTCCCCCATTCAGTAACACACCGCCTTAACATGCACGACCATACCAGTGTCAATAATAAATGGTCATATAAGTCATTGAAATACAATTTTTACACTTTTTAATCCCCTATTTCCCTTAAACGGAGGCCCACCAGGCAGAACTCCTTTATGGCAAGAAACCAGAGGTGACGTGCTATTTACCAGACTCGTTCATACTACGATAGCGATTGCCACACTGAAGATCTCTCCTAGCCAGCATGAAGGAATAAAAATTATTGCAATTTTTTTTAAATATATATATATATACAGAAATAATGATTGATGGCACATCTAAAATTAACTTTGAATCAGTGTGCTCAGTTTCACATCAACAGGTCCAGCAGTTTTTTCAAAAATTCTACCACAAAGGTATACAAATCGTCTCCTAGTGTAAGGACTCGTTTCGCTCGCCCTAATAACAATTTCTAATATGTGCTGTTGTGAAGATTTCATGATGTTCCTCTTCAACTACCTACAAGACAGAAAATTAATTGTCCATTGGTTTCTCTTCTAAAGTATGCCATTCAAACATAAATTACAAGTTATAAAAGATTACAGGATTACACTTTTCACCGAAAGTCGTTTTAATTCAGTTTTACTCCATTTCGATAGATCGATTGAAATGATCTCGTAGACGAGAATATTAAAACGTATCCCATAATATTTGTTAACAATAAATATTGAATAGGCATATTTACATAGCAATTTACTTTCTGTCGAGCTAATTCATAACTGAATAGAAGTTGTAAGACAGTTTAGATGTTAAAAAATAAAGATCAAGTATCTCATTTAAAAATACAGGATCCCTGGTTGGAATCTCGGTGGCTCTATGTATTCCACGTTGTGCGGCAGATCGAAACTCTGTCAGGTTGTAAATGTAACTGAGCGCGTTTTGATTGCTACGCTGAGTACTTACATAGTCAGCAGACCGTAAGCAGTGAGTAAAAGTTGTTCATTTATCACTATTCAAATGGCAGTTGGGAAACATCAATCATAACCGTATGGAGTAGTTAGGGAGTGACAGGTGCTTATGCGTTGAGCTTTACACCTCACGCTCGGAAACCGTCGTTTTATGCGTCGGTCATTTGCCTAATTAGTACATGTTAAAAGAAGAACTAGAAACATAAAATCTGAAAATAAGCTGTATATAGCGACGTGTTACCCCTATAAATGTCAAACGACATTGGTGTTTACTGGTATGAAACTCGCATACTGGAAGCTTATTTCGGTCAACTTTTTATTTATACCGCTTTGCTAACCAGTTCTCCTTACAACAGCAAAATTACAGGTTTTATGATTGGTAATGGCTAGTGAGAAGCTGAAATGGTGCTTTTAAAGCTAAATTGTTACGAAGTAAGCTGTGTAGCTACGTTCTTCTTTACTGGACTTCGTCCAACTGTTGATCATGGGTAATGACTTCGTGTCTTCTTTTCTTTGCTCGCAATATTGCTTCAACCTTTCACTGTTTTACCTTCTTTCTCCGTCCAAACTCTTTATTTCCGATCCTATAACTACTTTTGCAAACCTTCAATGCCCACGATATATTTTCAACACTTGGCCCTGTTCAAGATTTCATCGTTCGCAAAATTCATTTCTCCTATATGTTTTTATTTCAGTAAACCCGCGAATTTGTGATTTTTATCATAGTAAAAAATAGTTCTATATCAGTATCCAATGTTTCTGGTAAGGTTTCAGTTTCGATGTATAATTCTTTATTTCGTGTTCTCTTCCAATCATAAACCGTTTCCGAAATTTCGTCCTGTTCCTTTGCATCTAATCCTGTTCGCTAATCAGCCGGAGCGGAAAAAATCTGGGAGATGTTTTAATTTTGTTTTAGCACTGTGGACACTAGAATTACACATTTCGCTATGGCAAACCAATTTTCAGTTGTTTTCAGGAATTACATCACTCAAAATGGGATCAATTTGAAATAACATATTTAATTTCCGCTTCTCATGGAAAGTCGCTTAAGGTCGGTGTTGATTGGCCACATGTTTCAGCATCGCGATGGAAATGTAGAAAAAAGCGACGACTTAGTGTGATAGTACTCAAAATAGTTGCTTGTTAGGAAAAGAGCTTTAACTCAGCTATATCTTCCATTTGAGTTTAATATTAGAAATTGCGTGATCTTGATCAACTGTAAGTGCAAAATAATGACTCCAGCAACTTATGATTCCTGAGGTCTATGTCTTTGTCGGCAGAATTCAGCAATTATGCATACGAAACTTTACTGTACTCATTGCTTCAAGAACTAATTATATTCGTATGCAGTTACGAAACAATGGTTTGCTACGACGCTTTTTCTCCAACAGGTGACTGGACTGAATGTCAAACAATGTTATAAATGACGGTTTATTGTAACTCATATGTGTTCACATACACACCAAGATTAGCTGCTAAGACAAGAGGGTATTTTCAAAAGAAAGTGATAACCCCAGTCTAAACTGGTGAAATTATATGAAAATTTTCCCCTTGAAGTGTATGCTTTCCATGTATGTTGATAAACGAATATTGTCACGACGGTGAAAGGTTTGCCGAATAAATACGGACGAAACTTGTTGATAGCCCAGACAACTGCGAGGCATTCTTTCTCGGTTGTAGAGTAGTTTATCTCGGGCTTAGAGAGTACTCTTGATGCATAGGCTATCACCTTCTCAGCACCTTCCTGAATTTGCACAAGCACTGCACCGATCCCATAACCGCTGGCGTCAGTGTGAAGTTCAGTTTCTGCATTCTCGTCGTATAAGGCTAGAACTGGTGCGGAAGTTAGAGCCTCCTTAAGTGCCTGGAAAGATCTTTCTTTAGTTTCATCCCAGTAAAACTTGGCGTCTCCCTGCAAAAGTTCTTGCAGTGGACGTGCCATGTTACAGAATCCTTTTATGAAACGCCGGAAGTATGAGCACAGCCCAAGAAAGCTTCTCACATCACGAATGTGCTGAGGAGTTGGAAATTCCATGACTGCCCTTACTTTATCTGGATCAGCGCGGACGCCATCTCCGTTGACCAGGTGCCCCAGGATTTTTATCTCTTTGGCGACGAAGAGGCACTTCTTCGGATTGAGGCGGAGTCCTGCAGTCTGAACACACTTCAGCACCGTTGACAGGCGACTCAGATGTTCTTCAAATGTTTTCGAGAAAACAACAATGTCATCTAAATAACAAAGACACGTCGTCCACTTAAGGTGTCGAAGTAAGTTGTCCATCATGCGTTCGAATGTGGCCGGAGCGTTGCATAATCCGAATGGCATTACTTTGAATTCATAGAGGCCATCAGGTGTAATAAAAGCCGTCTTTTCTCTGTCAGCTTCGTCAACCTCGATTTGCCAGTAGCCTGTCTGCATGTCCATGGTTGAGAAGTATGTAGCTCCTTTCAAGCAGTCTAAGGCGTCGTCGATGCGCGGCAGTGGGTAGACATCTTTCTTTGTGATTTTGTTCAGCCGCCGATAGTCGACACAGAATCGCCACGTACCATCCTTCTTCTTTACGAGGACCACCGGAGATGACCAAGGACTCTCCGAAGGTTGAATAATGTCATTATGCAACATCTTCTCCACTTCCTCTCGAATTATTCGCCTTTCGACTGGTGACAATCGGTACGAGCGCTGGCTAATGGGCGGATGATCCCCAGTATTGATACGATGCTTTATCGTGGGCCGTTTCGTCTGACCTTTTATTTGCTGGGGTGTGAATACACCAGAGAATTGCCGTAGTATAGCTAACACCCGGTGGTGTTGTTCCTTGGTCAGGCCGGACCCTATTGGCAGTTCCATAGTTGTTTCCTCCAGCGTGTTGTCGGTACTAGTAACAGAGCATGGATCTTCGTTAATGACGTTGAGCTCGCCCTCCTGGACTGGTTCAGCTGTCCCTATGCACATTCCCTTGGGGATAATTTGTGACTGCTCGTGACAGTTGGTGATCCAAATGTCTCCTCGACCACCGATAATGCTTATGATAGCCGCTGGTATGTAGATTTCTTTCGTGAGCCTAATAAACTTTCTACTATCGACAAGCACTTCAAGGTTGCGGTCGTCCGTGTTTTTGACTGGGACTCTTCTCATTGCGAACGGCGGGATTGTCACGTTGTCAACGGCGAATAACTTCCCAGATGATTCTGTGTTACGTGTACCCGTCGCAACGACTTCTTCAATTTGCAGCTCAGATGTTCCACAGTCAATGACAGCTTGGGATGCCTTAAGGAAGTCCCATCCAAGGATGACATTATGACTACATTCTGTTAAAATGACAAATTCAACTGGCTGGGTCCTGTTGTTGATGGTTACTCTCGCGACACAAGCTCCAGCTGGCTGGACGTACTTTCCATTTGCGACCTTTAGCACAGTTGCCCCCGTATCACGGAACATTGTCTTCTTTAGTGTGCGACGATAATTGTCCGACAATACGGAGAAAGAAGCTCCTGAATCAACCAGCGCCCGGACAGGTTGGCCGTCGATTATAACGTTGATGAGATTTCCCGACATCTTAGTGACTGTCATCCATGGAGGATTTTCATCTGCGGCGGCCTCACCTCCGTAGATGGTCGCCTTGCTTAGTTTTCCTGCGTGCGGCGGCTAGGGGAGCGGCTGGTAGCTCTGTCCGGCGACGATGAACGGCAGCGGCGCGTCGGGGATCGACCTCGTCTAGGGTACGGCGATGGGCTTCTTCCCGTAGGTCGACCGAACTCGTCAGCGGGTGGCTGCCTGGGGTAGAACTGTTCTGATGGCGGACGTCTTGCGGCAAAATAATCGTCAAATACTCGTCTTCTCTCTCTGCAGTATCGTACGACATGTCCAGGGCGCCCACAGTGGAAACATACTGGCGCGTTGTCTTCTGTCCTCCAGACGTCCGTTCGTCTGCGGGACGTCATAGGTGCCGGAGGATTTGGTTGTGGCCGTGTCGGCCGGTTCCTAGGCTGCCGTTTGGCAGCTGCAGCATACGTCATATCAGGGCGAGGCCATTCTTCACGTCGAGTGCGATTGGCTCGGCAGACAGGAGCTATTGTCTGAAATACCTCTTTTTCCGCCGCGTCGGCTCCTTCATGACCCACTGGGCTTACATTCATGGCCATGATCTGATGCTCACTCGGTTCAAGAGTCCCAGCTGCCATGAACTGTTGTAATTCTTCTCTCACAATTTGTCGTATGAGAGACGCAAAGTCGTGCTGGTCTTCCACAACTGCCATAGGGACTACGTTGGGAAGTCTGTCATACTTCTTTCGCCCAACCCTCCTTTGTTGCATCTCCTCAATCCGCTGGCACCACTTGATGAACTCTTCCGTCGTAGCGACGTCTTTTAGCAGAAGAGCTTGGTACATGTCTTCTGCAATACCTTTCATTAGGTGCGACAGACCACCATTCTTTATGTTGGCTAACCAGCTTGAAGGATCCATCAGGTCGACTAGCAAGATGGGCACTTAGACTTCAAGAGTACGACGTCACGGTGGTATTCAAAAACGGACGCAAACACAAGGATGCCGACAGCCTTTCAAGGAATCCTTTAATAGAACACAACAGCATGAATGGAATTTCAGCCCTCGCTGAATTAGGTGACGTTGCAGTTGAACAGAGGGAAGATTCAGAGTTATTAAGAACCATAGACGCCTTGGAGAAAGGAGAACCGGCCAAAGGAGAGTTTCAATTGATAGATGGGACATTGTATAAGAACAACTACGATCCACTAGGCCCCAAGTGGCTTCTGGTCGTTCCAGCTCATCTCCAGCCAGCTATTCTCAAGTATTTCCACGACGCTCCAATATCCGGTCATCTGGGATTTGTGAAGACCCTGGACCGAATCCGACGCAGGTATTACTGGAAGGGTCTCTACCGATCTGTCAAGCATTATGTGAGTCACTGTAAAGAGTGCCAGCGACGGAAACATGTGCCGCAATTACCTCCAGGTCATCTAGTACCAATTCCGCCTGCAGCAGTTCCATTCCACCGAATTGGGATCGACCTTTTAGGGAGGTTCCCGAAGTCGACAGCCGGTAACCGATGGATAATAGTCTGCACCGACTACCTCACGCGCTACGCTGTCACCAAACCTGTGCCGACTGCAGAAGCTCCAGAGGTTGCAAAATTTCTAGTAGAAGACATTATTTTGAAGCATGGAGCACCACGTGTGATGATATCCGATCGTGGAAAGGTATTCCAGTCAAGACTAGTATCAGAGGTCATGTCAAGATGCGACGTTGTCCACAGGATGACAACTGCATACCACCCTCAGACAAACGGTCTCACAGAACGCTTCAACAAGACATTAGCCGATATGCTGTCGATGTATGTGGATGTTGAGCAGAAGGATTGGGATACAATACTGCCAGTGGTCACATTTGCTTATAATACAGCAAGGCAAGATACGACAGGCTTCACTCCGTTTTTTCTGCTCCATGGCCGTGAAGCTGAGACCACAATGGATACGCTGTTCCCATTCCAGCCGGACGACACTCAGGATGACTATATAAAACAGCTCATTACCAGGGTCGAAGAAGCAAGACAGCTGGCTCGCATACGAACACTGGCCACCCAGGAGAAGGACCGTCAGCGGTATGACGGCAAGCACCGACCTGTTGCGTACAACCCAGGAGATCTCGTATGGATTTTTACCCCTGTCCGGAAGGTTGGGCTATCAGAAAAGTTACTGAAGCGGTACTTTGGTCCGTATCGTGTCATACGCCGCCGGTCAGACGTCACATACGAAGTCGAGGATTATGAGCCGTCTTCGAAACGACGAAAACGAAGGGACATTGTTCACGTCCTCCGCATGAAGCCTTACTACAATCCTGACGAGCAGCTAGGCACAACCAGCTTCTTGTTCAAGGACTCTGAGGACGGTTTGGATACTGAGGAAGTCGGACAGGAAGATAATAGTACAACCGGGAGGGGCCCTCCAGAACTGCCATACAGAGGACCCACGACAAGATCAAGATCCAGGACACTTCAGCGTGCCCCAAAAGAAATCTAACAGCGGGACGCTGTTTTCCTCAGGAGAGGGAGCAATGCCGCATGAACGCCAGTGTACCGTCTGCCAGCATGGCGCAGCGGGTAGCGTCACGAATTGCGGTACCGAAGGTCGCCGGTTCAATCCCGCCCACTGACAAAAATTATTTAATTCTGTTTATTATTTCCAGAAGATTCTACATGTTTCCTAAGGTCACTTGTAACTTCTACACATTTCATTTGTTAACTACTCTTGTAATCTCTAGTACGTTCTATCTGTGTATAAATAGAAGCCCAAGAGGCAGTCAGTGCTCTTCTATTTATACACAGATAGAACGTACTAGAGATTACAAGAGTAGTTAACAAATGAAATGTGTAGAAGTTACAAGTGACCTTAGGAAACATGTAGAATCTTCTGGAAATAATAAACAGAATTAAATAATTTTTGTCAGTGGGCGGGATTGAACCGGCGACCTTCGGTACCGCAATTCGTGACGCTACCCGCTGCGCCATGCTGGCAGACGGTACACTGGCGTTCATGCGGCAATATAACAAAAATATTGGTCAGGTTATATCTTCACGTTGTATCCGAACATAAAGAAGGACGGTACTTTGTTCGTACATTCGGTAAATTATGAGAAGAACGTCAGCAATAAAATGTTAACGAACGTTAAGAAACGAAGTCTGCCCTATCCACACTCCACTGTCATTACCACCAAAATCTGCCACTCGCTTACTTGGACACAGCGATCAGATCGGAAGGGAAGTGAGGAGCGGGACCAGGGCAAGATGACCTTGAGGCGTAAATTTATAGTACACTGGGTATAACAACCACTATTGACATATGTCTTTGAAGACAAAAGGTTTAAACCTACTGCAGAAGTCAGAGATAAGGTTTCAGACAGGCACATAAAACATTACAAGAAGGACAGGATTAGAAATAAAAACATCAGTGATAAACGTTGACACGTTAGCATGAAAGTTAAACGCAGCAATGGGGTTATGAGAATGGAGGAAGTAATAATGCCGAAGTTAGCGTCTTGACCAAAGATAATAGACAGCGCCCCGTCGTTAGATCAATCATAATCATTAGTGTTTTGCCCTAAGGCAGGTTCTCACATGGTTACTCTTCATGCTCTGATGTCTACCGCCCTCATCTTCATGTCAATGTAGTTTCAGTTCCCCTTGATGATCTTGTACTCCATTCTTCGTCTCACTCGTCCCTCTGTTGACAAGCAAGCCCCTCTCAACAAGTGTCCCATCCAGTTCCTCTTTTTTCTGTTATGACTTGCTCGGAAGATCAAGTTGAATGGCAGTTGAGGAGAAACATAGAGGCCGAGTGGTAGAATGGAACTAAACAGTGGAGGAGAAATCTGACAAGAGCCATCATTAATGGTAGCTGATGTACTGGAGGAGAGAAGACGTAATAGAAAATCAAGGACAAGATTGCAGAAAGACAAGATTGCAGAAAGACAAGATTGCCGAAAGACAAGATGCAGAAAGACATGGAAGGCAAGGGACTCTACGGAAGATAAAATGATGAGCAGGAATCTTTGACAGACCATCATAAATGGAAGAAGATGTACTATAGGATTGATATTGCAAGACAAAGGACAAGATTGATGGCTCAGGCGCAGCAAGACTTGGAGAGGGGAGGGGGGGGACATGGGTATCACCAAGAGATAAAATGATGAGAAGGAATCTTTGAGAGACCTAATAAATGGATGAAGATGTACCAGAGTAGACGTATTGGAAGACCAAGGACAAAATTGATGGTTCAAGAGCACCAAAACATGGAGGGCAAAGGGATATACTGGAGAGAAATTGATGAGAAGGAATCTTTGACAGACCATCATAAATAGAAGAAGATGTACTATAGGATTCATATTGGATTTTTTTTTTGTGACAGTTTAACGTTCCTTTTTAACAACGTGGTCTTTAGAGACGGGAAAGGATGGGGGCAAGGAATGGGAAGGAATTCGGCCATGGCCATTTTGAAGGAAGCATCCCGGCATTCACCTGGAGTGATTTGGGGAAACCATGGAAAACCCAAATCTGGATGCACGGACGGGGATTCGAACCGCCGTCCTCCCGAATGCGAGGCCAGAACACTATCCGTTACACCACCACGCTCGGTCCATATTGGAAGACCAAGAGCAAGATTGATGGCTCAGACGCAGCAAGACTTGGAGAGGGGAGGAGGGGAGGGAGACAAGGAAATCACCAGGAGATAAAATGATGAGAAGGAATCTTTGAGAGACCTGATAAATGGAAGAAGATGTACCAGAGTAGACGTACTGGAAGACCAAGGACAAAACTGATGGCTCAAGCGCAGCAAAACATGGAGGGCAAAGGAATATACTGGAGATAACTGATGGGAAGGAATCTTTGAGGGACCCTGGGGATAGGAAACGTGAAACGATGATGATGATTATGATGTTGGAGACTTCTGAGGAAGGTGGGAACAGGTGTGGAGACTGGCTGGCTGCCACCTGAGTTGTGCCTCAGTGTTTGCGGTGTCAACAGCGGCGGGCCGCGCGCTGCTAAACGACAAATATTTGAGAAGCCTCGGCACGACACGCGACACAGCTGTGTTTCACACGCACTCAGCCTGAGTCACAGACTGCAGGAATTTGCCGAGGCTCAGCGACGTTCATGTGGCCGCCTCACAACGCAAATTTGAGACACTCAAGAGAACGAAAAAAATTGGCAGTGATTATTTGTTCTCATCTGGATGTCTGACGAATACTTGTTTACTGCTATGCTGCCAACAGAGTTCTGTATTGAAAATCCGTGCTTAGTAACGTTTTAAATTGTTTTGGTATTCCCTTATAATCATTCCTAATCCAGCTCCAACAGTCCGAGGATTATATGACACTTTCCGCTCCCATTTCTCTCCGCCTGTCTTAACTGTTCTTTTCTTGGTCTGTTTATTACTTCTTTCCTAGCTTCAATCATCCTGATAGGCAGCGTCGGCCTTATCATTGCGAGGCCCCGGGCATCATATCTTTGCGAGGCCCTTGTCCTTTGTATAAACTATATTAATCGTAGGTATTTCTGATGATCAGCGAAAATGCAAACATCATAAAAATTAAAATATTATATTAGAAGAGTTATTAAAAGTTAACAAACATAAAGATGACAAATCATTAAGATTAAACTGAAGTACATTGAGGCCTTGGAAGATATACGCAGGGATTTAAAAATGATGTTTGCGCCTTTTACTGAAACTAAAATATTTAATAAAAGCAAAAGAATCTAACGAATAAGCTATTTCATTTTCAATTCAAAGAATAGAAAGAGCTGAAAATTAATCTTGTGTCATCGAATTCCTCAAATATGTTTTAATATTTTTTTCCCATGAAATACTTCTTTCTGCTGATGCAACTGTATTACGTGTGGCGGTAATAATTCTCAAGACTTCTTTTATAGTGGGGTACACTTCAGTAATTCAGTTAATGTTTATTTTTTTCTATTATTTATGTCAACACTGTGATACCGCCGTAGTTTTCTTCACACAGTTCTTGTCCATCAATATCAGATGTTTCCCTTGCTATTATACGAATGTGACAATCAATAAATCTAATTAAGAAACTTTGATTAGTTAGTAATTAATATATACTTTACCATCAATTAAACAACTTTACTATACTGTTACACTAACAGCTGAAGATAAAATAATTATTTTTAACATAAACTTTGATCAACTCGGGTAGCTGCGCGAGGCCCCTCCAAGAACGAGGCCCTGGGCGATTGCCCTGTTCGCCACCCGCAAAGGCCGCCTCTGCTGATAGGTAACTCGGTTGTCAGGGACACAGTTTGCTAGGTAAACAAAAGTTCCTGGTGTTCATCAACTCGTGTGTGGACATTATTACAACGTCACCGTCAAGCCAAAACAATGTATTTAAATTACAAACAAATCAAGTATCTTAAAATTGGCTTATTTCCTACTAACAGCACCACCATAACATGAAACCACAACATTCAACTTTACGGTTCAAAAACTTCGTGTGACAGAGAATATACTTTGCACCTAAACTAATATGAGGTGTATTTTCCAGTCCCTAACAATACATAAGCTACTAACATAAAAACGTTAATTGGAGAAGTATTTCCCTTCAATCCTAAATGAAAAATTTTCTTCGCACCTTTAGCAAGAAATTCAAGAGGAAATTGAATTATACCTCTTCCAAATAATCTCAGCCCAACCAGTTTATCAAGTCTCAATAGAGTAACCCGAATAGAATTATTATTATTTGCGGATAAGCCCATTAGGACTCAGAAGCGTTTGTTCGCTTTCCTTTGTGCCCATGTTTCCTTCATACGCTTACTATGGGCTTCTTTTCTCTCATCTGACCATGTTGTTCCAGGTCTTTTCTTTAATCTTTCCTCCCGGTCAACTTGCCACTTGTGAGTTTTGGATTTAAATTTGTCTCTGTTTTCGATATCTTCTGGAACAATTCCTGCTAATTTGAGTTCTTTCTTGATTTCTCCAACCCATTTCATTGTATCCGATATTAATTTATTATTATTAGTATTTACATCCCACTATGATCGCCGGAAAGAAAATTAAGTGTGTATAATGAAACTCAATTAGGAAATTAGTAAAAAAAGATACTATTTAAATCATTTTTGAGAATGTCTGGCACATTTCAACAGATGGACTATAACATCCGTGTTTGTGAAAATCTCCTACTCCGAACGTGACGAGTCTTTCTCCACTCTTGTGCGCTGCGCCTTAAAGACGTGTTAATGTGCTTCCGAGTTGTAAATACGATTTACGTCCCGCCTGACACTGAGTCTCGCTACAGACGTGCTAACAGGCCTTTCTTAAGACCTGTTTAATGTCCACAGGCTTAGAGGAACGTCCAGGATTACCCCTCGAGAATTCGTTAAGCCTCGTTTTCCGAACAGCACTAACAAATCCCGTTCCGCTTTCTCAGACAGTTGTCAATTGTGCGCCGCCGGCTTAAGTTAGAAACTAATTGGCTATAGAAGCTATCTTGAACGACCTATCAGCCCATTTATTTACGTATTAAGCTAACAGATTTGAACCTGTTTCTTCCAGCTTCAGAACAACCCCGGTGAAAAAATATGTTGAAACAGCATCTTAAAACTAGCTGGATATTTGAGATTAAATTCATCAGTACTATCACAGACTATCGGGATAGTTTGCTAAACTGACTGAATTCGCTGAAGATTATTTCTAGTTACTTTTTTAAGAGTATCGGTGGTTTCAGTTATAACCCGTTTAGTTAACAGAGGCGACTCAAGGTCAGTCTGGATACAGCGGTACATACAGAGAGGGTGGGGGAGGGGTGTGGTACATGACCTTGAGTCGCCAGTCCGGAGTGTACAGAGAATAATATGTTATCTTCCATGACTTGCCACTCTAAAACAGATTGAACAAGTGTAAATAGCAGTGAAAGTTTCAGTGCTGTCAGGGTGTCCTATTATGGAATGCCGACGTTTGGACCGACTTGCTACAGTCTTTAAGTTTTTTTGTTTGCGGCTTTACGCCTCGTCGACGTCGACGTAGAGGTTATTAGAGGGGGAAAGGACTGAGGGGAAGGAATAGGGCCATGATCTATTGAGGAACCATCTGGCCACTAACCTCGAGTGATTCAGGGAAAGCATGAAAAAAACCGAATTCTGGAAGGCCGGACAGGGGTTCAAACCCACGTCCTCTCAAAATGTGAAGCTACAGCCTTACCGCGCACTCCGTATTCTAGCCAGAACTGTACCTCTACTAATTCCGTAGAGCATATATATATATATGCTGGGAAATTTACTCTCTTCAGTTCGTGAGTGTATGTTAGAGGCAGTGTTATGTTTGAGTGACTGAAAGTATGCACGGTGTAGTGTGCTTGCGTGGCGACTGAATGAAAGATGAAGAATGGATAGCGTGTAGTTCGGTACCAGCCCATTCAGTCCCTTTATTCGGAAAGATATTTTTGTGGCCACCAAGTTTGACGTCGCTCATCCGATTGACGAATCAATATCTAAAGTACTTCTGGGGTATTTGGGATTTAACACGCACACTCTGAATCGTTTCTCACCACCTCATGTCCTACCCAGCTGCCAAAATCTGGATGACGAAAATTTCTTCTACCACTGGGACTTGTAACCGACAATAGACACCGCAAAGTTGCCAAAACGATCTGAACTAAATGTTCTTTTCTCTAGCGATGTAAGTGCAGAATAGTTTTAAATCTTTAAGAAGACAAGCTACTCAGAAATTACTAATGATCTTTGCGGCTATGAGAACAGAAAAAGATAGTATCCATATATTTCAATGATGGTATAATTATGTCGTTATAAGAGTTTCTCAAGTGCAACAAATGTATTGCAAAACTTGTTGACCCCACAACATTTTGGAAACTGGTGTAAATTTTTCAGTTAATTTTTAACTCTGGTACCATTCGAGGAGTATAGTATGGTTCTGTATATGAGTCCACACGACATTGTCGCCGCTGGATCAGGAGTGTGCATTAAGTTTATACCGTTATCTAATTAACTATGACAATGAAAGGATCTACATGTGATTAAGTACGTACATACGGTATACGCTCCCAGAATGAGTACTACGTAAAATACTGCTACATGACAAAAACCAAAGTATTATATTAAATGTGTGCGAAGAAATTAGGAGAAAACGAAAAAAAAGGAAAAATATTATTTAAAAAAAGTCTTTGCGAGACTCCTGCAACTTCCATTTTTAACCCAGTAAGGAATAAGTTCATTTTGAAGAGCAGCCTGCAGAGAAAATTTATAGCGGTTGATCAGTGTCCGGTGTAATTAAATGAGGATCAGCGTTCTGGACTCGGTTAGAGCAGGCGGTAAATAACAATCAAGTGTGAAGTGCGGGGGCGCGTGTGTGCCGCCTACACACTGTGTTTTATAAACTGGATATTGTACCATCCCGAACAGACCAGCACACGAAAATTGTCTCGGATGTAGGCGCATAATTAGCAGTTCACAACAAATAGGCAGCCTTTGTAGACACTAATTCAGTGGCAGGTATACCATTATTATTAGAATCTGTTCAGCCACCGGGGATCGACTGTAATTCGCTGATTGTTCACATTCCTTCCTTTACCGCAAGTACTACTTCATTGTCTGGCTCACCCTTTCTCGTTCGTCGTCCGAGAAAATACATTTTATTCTTCTTGGTTTCTCTACAGACAGATCTGTCTGTTCCATAAATTTCATTTTAACACTTTCCCGTTTGTAATAGCTTCTTCCATAATGCCATAATTTTCTTTTTTTAGATTCGTTGAGCCATGCGACTTGTGACATTCCTTTTCCTGAAATGTGGGAGCCTCAGGTTCCATTCTGTTCAGGTGTCCACGTAAGGTCAGTCGTCGTTTCTCCACAGTGATTGAATCTTCTCAAGCCTTTCATAAGGCTTCTGATTTGGTCTCAAGAGGAAGTTTCCGTTTTCAACGCTCTTTCCTCAATCTTTGAGATCTCGTTGTTGTTAGGGGTGAGAATCTCTTTAAACACATTAGGTCTTCATTGTCTAGCAAAATTTCGCGTCATTCGTTTTCATTATATTGAGTAATCATAGCAAATATGATCTCGCATTTTTCACCTCCTCCGTGGGTAACATCGTAAAGTAGGGAGTGCAGGACTATTGCAACCTTTCGACAGCTACTGTAGCTCTGAATATTACACAAGAACACTGAAATACGACTCGTGACAGGGCTCTGGCGAAGCCAGTCAGAGGTAGATCACATGAATACTTTCAATTAGGGCACGAGTCTCGAAAGAACTGGATTAAATAGCATCCGACCTGGCAAGAGAAAAAGAATACTAGATGATTTGCTGGTTTGAACATGAATTTATTTATTTATCAGCCACTATAAATGACGTACTAAAGAGTTATCTTAAAGTCACGAGTATTTATAATCAAAAATCTCTATTAATGTGAAGCATAGTCACCACGACTGCTTCATGATGGATTGGTGACCCCCTCCCCCCCTCTTACCGGAAGGAACCTATTCTGACGGGGGAAGCTTAACTGCTGCCATCTGTCTACGATTCGTGTAACTTACGGTTTCTGTGACAGGTTGTTTGTGAAATGTGTACTTTATGAGCAGGACATTGGGGACCGTCCCAGCATTCGCCTAGGTAATTGCTGAAAACCGCCTAAACCTCAATCAGGACGGGCGGTACACCGGGGCCTGGACTCCTACCTGGTGCGGTGACGACACTGAGGGTGGATCATAAATTTTAAAAAAATAGCAGAAATTTTCTCAGTTTTTTTACCCTCTTTGTTGTTTCTCCTCTTTTCCAAGTTTCAATGATATGTATTATTTTTAAAAGATTTTTTGTGACGAGTCATCATTCTTTCTTCATACCTGACCAGAATCAAAAAATAATCTCCACTTTGGTAATACAGTTAACTGAGAAAGCAATTTTTTGAAATTCAACCCGTAAATGACAAAATTACGAGCAATCAAGGTCACGGGTATGCGATAGTTCAGAGTCAAGCCGCTAGGCTTCTCTGGCGTCGATGAGGAGTTATCACATTACCTCTAGATAGCAGCACCACTTATCACAGGAATATCGATAAACCGCGTGTGTGTTTCTAGAGCAAGGAGGTTGTCGGATAGTATTGTTTCCGTCAGGAAAACATTTCGTCATTTTTAATTACTTCGTGAGACGTTGTAAGTGATTTGCTACGTAGAGGAAGGCCGGGCAAAGTGGCCACGCCAAGGTTTGACGATGTTTTAAGGCAACTTACAATATTCCTAAAGGCATCAGAATCAGGTGTTACAAAGATCCACTATCCAAGTACATACAGAATTTTTTAGTTACCTTTGCATTAAGTTTATTACCTAATGTAACCAATTTTTCAAAAAGTACCCTATGCACGTATCTTTAAAATAAAAAATGAGTGATTAACAACGTTCTAAATTTGTCAAAACAGTGTACTTTATTTTAAAAAGGTGGTGTAGCATGTAAATAATAGAAATTATAACAGGCAAAAGCACTTTAATTGCAATTTTCGGAAACGAAGGAATAGCTGTTTCATTCTACGCCATCACAGAATTCATGAGCCCAAAAGTAACACATTTGGCCCTCGATCCATTGTTGTTGTAATGTTGAGTTGAAATACTTTCGTTGCAGTACAGGCACTGTGTGTACTGTGTATTCTTGATCATTGTCATCATCAAAGAAACACATTTTGCGTTAGATTTTCTGCGGTTTGTGGTTTTCTATCTACAATTAGTTTCCTAATTTTTCTGTTTTCTTCTTTTTGTTTGCTTATGCAGCTTTAATCACATTTTAAACGAAATGTATGTGAAAATCTGCAATGAACCTTTGTTCTGGCCTTTGTATTTGCTTTTTCCTGCTATTGCTGCACGACAATATCCTTTGGGCTCACAGAAAAATAAGTTTCCTGTAGTTGAAATATCACCACAAAATATAAATGAATTAATTACTTTTATTTCTTGATTGTTATAATATACTCACGTCAGCTTCACATGATAATAAAGCATTGTATTATGTTATTAATCTGCAGGGAACAAACAGAATCCGTGCGCAATAGACAGAGGCCACTTTTCCCGGTTTTGCGTCGTTATTGAAACGTTATTCTATCTTATCAATGCAAAGAGACAATCATGAAAACCAAATCAGGAACTTATTACAAAAACATTACTCTTAGAAAAGAATTTTGTTCAGAAGCGGTAAGTCAACTGATTTATTAGTAATAAATTCATAAACTGACCACTCACTAAACATCAGGCTCATCAAGAGCCACAAATATTCTAATAACTACGAGAGATGATACGCCAACCGGGTCGGGCTTCTCAAGGTAACAGAAGGCATTAATTGCACCTCTTATGATTTTATCCCGCGTGATGGCGTCATCATTTGGCTCCAAAAATCCCCATGGCCACTTTGCCCGCCATGGCCACTTTGCCCGCCATGGCCACTTTGCCCTCCATGGCCACTTTGTCCGCCATGGCCACTTTGCCCGCCATAGCCACTTTGTCCGCCATAGCCACTTTGCCCGCCATGGCCACTTTGCCCGGCTCTCCCCTACCTGTTTCAGTTGACAAATAAACAATTGTTACTAATTACTCCGTTCTTCTTTCGTCCTAGTACACACCACCTATCTCCCTATTCATTCGCTAGATTTCGCTATTGTTAATTACTGTTGGCCTGGCGTACCGCGCGCTGTGAGACGACAGTCGCCTGCTGGCAGAGTCCCAGCCAGAGACGCCCACCCTATTCTCGGTCCACTATGGAGCGCGGAAAGAATGAGAATTTATGCTCTGGCTCTACACTCGTAACCTTTTCGGATTCGCTCAGTCGTGATTCCGGACGGTACGCAGTTAAATTCGCATTGAAATATGTGGCCGATAACTTTGGAAAGCAAACGTAGGTCCCATCCGCGTGACAAATCATTTGGTGAGCCGCTCCCGGCTCTCTGGCTCTGACACATTTAATGTTCGTTAATTCGATTGTTGAGAGGATGGTGCGCCCACGCTGGATGCTGGCGGTAAATGCGATTTATCATCAAATAGCGTAGCGGAATTGCACTCTCATCTACGCGATACTTACAATTTGAAAAATGTTACACTTTAAGAATGATCCCAAATTTCTGTATTAAGTAACACTTCAAAAAACAGCCGTAAGCTTCCAGATGATGAAATAAATAAGTAAACGTTTGAATTCTAGAATTATACTGTAAGTATACCGTTAAAAATGTCTAGTTTACCTTCACGTAATTTTTTCCTGAAATATTCGCCGCGAGAAATCGTGGTATACTTACAAAAACTGAGTGATATTACTGGTGTGACTTCTACTAGTACCCGATCAAATCTTATATATAAAAATCAATGTTTGTGGGTTTGTTCGTCTTCTATGCATTGCTATACCATTTATCAGATTGCAATGAAACTTTGGAGAGTTTTCGAGTGTGCGCCTGCGAAGGTTCCTGTGAAAAAAAATTTCCAAAAAGTCACCCCCTATTCCCGATAACACCCCATAATTTAGGCAAAACCACATTTTTTATCCGATTTAGATAGGAATTTGTACACTTATACTTTAAAACAAACATAAAAATACTGCCTACATACGGCTTCCGAATATTAATCCCCTCGACCCCATTCGACCCCCATAATTTTTTCACCCCATATTTAGGCAATACCACATTTTTTATCCGATTTAGATAAGAATTTGTACACTTATACTTTAAAACAAACAGAAAAATACTGCCTACGTATGGTTTCCGAATATTCATCCCCTCTCCCCCTTTCCAACCCCATTACGTTTTCTTCCCATAAAAAATTTATCCAATTTAGATAAGAATTTGTACATTTATACTTTAAAAAAGAGAGAGAAATACTGTACACATTAATTTCACAAAAACCCAATCCCTCTCCTCTCTTTCCACCACCTTAATTACCCCCTCTTCCCCATAACACCCCATAATTTAAACAAACCCGCAAACCTTTCGTCCGATTACGGCAAAGCTATGAATTGTCGAGGGGATGTCGAAAATGGTTCTGTCAAAAGAAATTAAAAAACCCACCCCTCCTCCCCATAATTTAGACAAAACCACATATTTCATCAGATTTCAATGGGAATTTGCACACTTATACTTTGAAACAAACAGAAAAATACTGCCTGCATATGTTTTCCAAAGCGCATCCCCTCTCACCCTTTCCAGCTGAAAATGAATGAAACAGCAGTTTAAAATTTATATGTAAATATTTTTTCATTTAATCTATGTGCCTACTCAAGTCCAGCAATAGTAAAGCATTGCCGGGTCAGCTAGTATATAATAAAATGATACAGTGTATTAAAATAATTCAACTTGGTGTTCTAACCGTTTAGATATTGATCATTTTACATTTGATAGTAAAGAAACAAATTATAACAATTTACTATCCAAAAACATGTCTTCTTTACGAAACAAGTTGCAGTGACTAGTTGTGTAAATCTATTTACAACTAGTGTAGAGGTTCTTAAAGTTTTGCTTATCACGCCCCCTTCCACGCCGCCACCCCCCTCCCCTCCGCCACAATAACATTATTAAAAAGGTAAATGCCTGTTTCTCAGTACTCTAAGCGGCTGTGAAGGAGACTTAATACTTCCGACGGTTCAGAGCTAGAGTATCCTCCACAGGGGCGCTGAAGTTACCTCCAACCTCGCCCCCCCCCCCCATTTTCCATATTCGTCTTTCCTTCCCTGCAGGTGGTCGCGCTTTCCGGATTTTTTGGGAACCCAAAAAACTACAATTATCCCTTGAGCGTGTTTTGGGTACGGTCACGGGTCTCGGATAGTTCCTCACTCACCGTTTTTTTTATGCTGCTTGGGCCACAATTAAAACAAATATTACTGACAATTCTAATAGAATGATAAACACTTAGAGTAAAGATTTAAAGAAATACACAAAAAAACACAAAGAAGAAATACATTTAATAACGTAATGACCCTGCTACGGTGAACATGTACAAGACGTAAAAATCAAATAACCCACGTTTTTACTTTTCATAGCCTTAATCTAACATCTGATGTCCATTGTAAATAACTAAAGATGACCATGCAGCGTGACAGTAGTGACGGAAAAATGAAAGACTCCACTGAATAATAAAATACAATTGTACTCCATGTTTCTTCATCCGTAAAGTTTTACCATAAGGTTTTAAGTAAATTGCTGTATTTAATTTAATATGAGATACTACGAAAATCAAACTTAATGAAAGTTTAGAGACTAAACTACGTCTTATAACTTCACAGGGCGTGATCATTCTAGTCTAGCGGAGCTCCAGGAAATGGCTAACGTGATGACAACGCCACAGGTGGCGGGCGGAATGGGTCAACAAAATTACACGGTAGATGAGAGGTTGCGAGTTTTCTGTGGGAAGAGCAGAACGGTTTCAGAACTAATTTTAAATACTTGCACTAAACATTGCAGAACAATAATGAGAAGGAAAACACAGAAGCTCATAGATCACAAGAATGACATTTATGTACCTTGCTAATCTTATTTCAAGACAAGAACAAAATGTCTACGTTGATTTTTCAAATGTTAAATTGTTTTCCTTTTATTTGTGATTGTTAAGCGGAGATTTAATTTTTAGTAGTAAATATTGTAATGATCAGAATGGAAAACATATGTGCGTGTTTCTTTTCTCGTCGTGAGTGTGTCGGTCCCAGGGGAGGTTCTGCTTGTGTTTGAGGACGCCAGCCCTTGAGTGTTGCCATTAGATGTGACGGGTGGCAGAAAACAGTCTCGTGACAGGACCACAGCTCAAGAGCAGCCTGGACTGTTTCGGTAAACAAATAAAATAAAAAGTAAATCCGTATCCAAGAACGAATTGTGAAGGGAAGCCTGGGAGTACAACCAATGGGAAAAACTTGAATTTTATTATGAAAAAAAACGCGGTTTTGTTGCATGTCCCAAGCCAACCAGCAAGAAGAGGTTCCCTCAAAATACAGACATTGGCCGACGTCATCAAGAGGGGGTGGAAAGCGACGCTTCGTCCGGCAGCACGGAAAAAAATGGACTTGTTGGCTATCGACGGAGAGGTGTAGATCGACGGACCAGCTGACCACGGGAGAGACAGCAGTGAGGCAGAGGGCCGTGATGGAGAGCTGGACAACCCACTGACTGCACAACTTAGATTCGCCTGCACGGTAACCACCCAACAGAAAAAGGAACTTTTGCATCATCGTCGTTTTCACCCTAGTCAGCCCTGAGACAAACTCTCTTGCTCCACCGAGAAAGTTATCTTATATCTTTAAACGAGCAATTCTTGTATATATATATATATATATATATATTTCGGATCTCGGAAACGGCTGTGACGATTTGGATGAAATTTGATATTTAGATAATTTTTTGACTTTTAAGATTACCTAAATAGGTGTATTCCCTACAAAAAAGCGAGTTTACAAAATACGGATAATTTTGTCACTCGGTATCTCATAAACGGCACTAGCGCCATCTCGCAGACAATGCAGGTACCAGAAAGCAAATAGATTCTCTTTGATTTCAAAGAATATTTAAATGAACAGTTCTTGTATACTGGCTGACCCGTGGAAATATTAGCACTGCAAGTATAATTTTAAAACATTTAAAAAGGAAGGTAATTAAAAAATTATCATTGGTTTTGTCAGAGGTGATACTTTACAAAAACTTCTTTGAAAATAATATTACCGGTACCAGTTACAAGGTAATCATTGTTTACTTTTTGACCGTAAAAGTGGCTGATCAGAAGATGTGAGATTATTGCGAAGTATATGAGCATAGTTTTATCGGAGTGAATGAATTTAGCACTGATGATGTTCTATTGACGTCACAATCTGATAATGAATTCTTATAGAACTCGACGAAACATATCGAAAATAAAGAATAAATGTTCTTGGTTTTCGAGATATAGCATGTCAAAACTCAGTTATAGGTATAGTTCCTTGTGCTCTTGGCAACGTTTTTTCCTGCACAGGCCGTATTTCAACCTAACAACAACCACTAGGAAAAAAATAAAACTTCGAAAGCACATTTACACCGTATAGACATAGTGATTTTGATGGATTTTTTTTCTGGTCCTGGCCGAATCTAATCCTAACCTCTTCACTTTTGAGATATAATATCTCAACAACTAAGCGAGATGTCAGAAAAATAAATTTCTTATTTTCGATTTCTCTCGACGAGTTTTTCATACGAATTCATCATCAATCTTGGCTATGGCGAAATCTATCTTCTGGTACAGGTCGCATTTCAACCAACCACGTCAATTTTGAGATACGATAGCTCGAGAACTAAGCAAGATATAAAAAAATTTAATGTTTACTTTCCATTTCTCTCTTCGAGTTGCATAAGAATCCATCATCAAGGGTTATCGTAGAATCCCCTGAAGTATCACAAATCTCGCACCATTAATTAATCCCTGACTGGCATTAAGATTTCTATTTAACACAATAATAGCATTTAAAAAAAAGCAATTCGTGAGGCGGTCTCGCAAATGGATCTAGTGATTTAGATGAAAATTCATATGTAGATAACATTTTGCTTTTCAAGTTTTTAGTACGATTAAAAAAAAAAAAAAAAAAAAAAAAAGAGCAATTTTTATATTTGGTTTTTCGAAAACGGCTCTAACCTAATTACGTAGAAGGTTCAGGTACCAGTAAGCCGACTTAGTTAAGCTTATCTTTGGTTAACTTTGCACCTCAAAACGCCTAGGAAGCCTTCAAGCCTTTTACTTTAATCAAACTTTACTCTAAATCTTGGATATTGAACTGAAATCGAAAGATGCCGAGCGAAGATCGGTCACCCAGGTACTGTACCCTTGTGTTGCAAAAAGAAAATTAATCTTTGTAAAATCTTGTCAAGTAAAAAATTAAAATACATAAGTAAATCGTAAAGTCAGATTGTGAACCTTGTTTTCAATAGATCCCATCCAATCATGTAATGTGTCATTTGATTTTATTAATAATTCTAGTTGTTCAATAATTCATGTTTAAATAACAATACTTTGAGATCTGGATGTCGCTTCCCTCAGAATAGGGTACACTCCAATCTCTGGCGCCCACCTGATTTTTTTATACCTAATATTATTTTGAAATCAATGACAGGTAGCAAACGGCCACAGTGAGGTCGATAAGTCGCTTTCCTAACATAGGGAACACTTCAATATATAACCTCATATTCCAATAATATTAGCAGTACGAAGTCATAGTCACGAAGTCATAGCCGCAGTACATTTCTCAAACGTTTTTGTGGAAGCTAGTATGTTGTTATCCGAGGATCAAATGGAGTAAAGGAAAATGGGCATTCTAGAGAGGAAATTACGATATATCTATATAGAAACAGATCAATAAACCTATGGACACCGTTATGGTGTAAATGATTTTGGGAAATGATATAAAATTTAAAAAAGAAAGTTTTCAAAGTTGATAAAAAGTTTAAGACCACCATGCCAAGAAAGGAGTTTTTTTATTATTATAAGTAAAAAATATTAAAAATAGTGAATCATGGGAATCGAAGATTCGTTAATAAGTGTTTGAGGCAGTGTAAATTGTATCACAACTAGGATTTAAAGCTATGCAGAGGATGAGATCAAGGAAGAGCAAGAAAAAGTTGAGTATAGAATAAAAGTACGCGGACAAATTACTCAATTACTCTGCTGCCTGGCTTATAAGACGGAATATACAGAAAGATGACTGAACGCCTAAAAAAACTATTGGGAATGTTTAATTTATTGGTAGAAGTGAAAATAAAGTTTTAGCAGAAGACTTGGATTTAGAGTACCCAAAGAAAAGTTTGTAAAATATAAAACAAAGATCATTAAATGCATCAAAAATGATGAAAAACATAATAATAAAAGCGTCAACACGCCTGGCAGAGAAGATGACTTTAATGACCGAGAATAGTTGGTGAGCGGTAATGCTGGTAATCGGGAGGAAGCGGGTGCGAAGCCCCGTACGGCAATCCAGATGTTGGTTTTCCACTGTTACCCGAAATCACTGACGAATCTGGGGAGGGTTCCTTCAAAAAGGCCATGGCCGAATTCCTTCCCGCTCTTTGACCAGAGGTCTTCCCGGCCTCTAATGATATCGACATCGAGCAGGCATAAAGCCAGAAGCAAAATAAATAAATAAAAATTTGAGTTGTATTACGCGTCAGATATGTGGACAATAGGCACATTATAGGGGCGTTTGCATATTGATAAGTAGTTTCATATTAGGGTGCCCATGAACCAGAAAGTATACCGCATCATGCATCATACGGTATCCTACTTCACCAATAGGACAGGACAAGATAAAATAAAAGAAGTGATGTTTATCTATGCAAATTTTTCATGAGGAAGAATTTAATTTTTTGTTATTATTGATTATAATTTACGCCAGGTGTGGCCAACCCGCTGCCCGCTTGAATATTTTTCCGGCCCACGAGATTCATCACACTTTTACAAAATATATTTATTTTATAATGGCCAAAGCAGTGAAAACCAGTGTATTAAAAAAATACATTATTTGTTTGTCCATATATTCAAAATTTATTTCATTTATATTTATATATTTTATATATTTAATTTTTAGTGTTATATATTCCTTTACAACGTGCGTTTAGTATCATTATTGTTATATTATCTATATATGCATGTAAGAATAGTACTAGTAATCACAGTAATAATAACTCATTATGTTTTAATTTTTCACTCCAAGAAATGTCTATAGTAGATCTAAATTTAATATGGGGATATATAATGTTATATCCGGCCCGCGGAGTTATGATGCATTACCAAAGTGGCCCGCAAGATCATTTGGGCTGGCCACCCCTAATTTTAAGCAATCTAACACTGAGGATCCATGTGATAATATTTTATTCTGATAAGTTTAATTTTGGTGAAAATTCTTGAATGCCCAGCTTTTTTGCGTCTTCCTGAACGAAACTTGTAATTGAGATTGTAAGGTAAACAAATCACCATACGATAGAAAGATGTGAAGGACTGCAACAAGTATTTCGAAATATTTACGACACAAAAATTGTGTCCTCAAAAATGCTTGGATGTTCTTTCTGAAATGTTCGCGTTATTTGCAACACTGCAACAAAATGCCTTCCGGACTCATTGATCTAGTTCTGCCAACATATCTGCATCAATGAGCTTATGATCACAGCTTAACACTCAAATATCCGCATACCCCTACGGTGAAAGAATCAAATGGATGAGTTGTTATCACCGACATTCGCGTTGACGTAAAATCTTTGTTAATACAGCGAATTTTAATTTAACAAATTCCAGGAGGCAGTTAGCTGTTCAACGTTAAAAACTATAGCATTGTGACCTTTTCGCAGATAGTTCTCTAGAAATAAACAAAAAAAAATCACCAGGTTTCCAGTTTAAAATTTTTTCATCTTTGACTACCTACAAATATTAAGGGGTTAACTAGAAAAACGACTATAAAATAAGTTTGGACTGCAAGTTGTATATTCGCACATCTAATACTTATAATGTTTAACACAGAAGTGAATTTATATTTCTGTCATCCTGTCTTATAGTTGAAGTAGTGAAAAATGCTACTAATTCGTCTATTCTATTATTGTTTCACGCTACTGCGTCCATATTTGCATTACTGTTGAGGAGTTTAGTAGCCTTATCGCAAGGAATTGATTTAAGCGATAGAGAAAGTATAAGGAATGGCCGTTTGATTCGTGACTGTTTGTACGGCCTTTACCGTCACAGAATTGAGACATAGATCGGACTGGGATTGGCTGGCAGACAGACGACATCGGTTGCGTATGAAGTCACTGTCGAATATCTTCTTTCATTTAGGAGTGCGATGTAATACTTCGTCCACCAACCTATTTAGGTTGACAGGAGAGATGATATTAGAGAAATAAGATGCCGTACTGATGCTTTTTACGTATTATTTCTTTCCTCGTGCTGTTCGCGATTGGAATGCACAGAGACAGTTTTGGTGCAATCAATCATATTTGTAAAACGCAGTGTATGGTTGTAGATATAGATGAAACGTAAAAACATTCGTACTGCTAATTGATACAGATAAGATGTTTAATTGAAGTGTACTGTACGGGCTGATAATTGTTACGAGAATGTGAGGCCACAGAACAGACCTGCCGGTCAGAGCGGAGATTAATGCGGGGCCCGTGCGACCGCAGCAGGTACGGGCGATCTGGTTTCCGTGATGGGTGACCCGCGCTCACGTAGGCGTACCGGGGCGTGCTGATTACGGGTTAGCACACAGATATCGGACAAGAGCTATGGCCGCGCAACAGGTAGAGATACGCCCCCGCGGCTTGGGGGCGACTCCCCGCTGCTCTCCACAACGCACCATGTTCCGCTCGGCTTCTACAATATATAACACGTTTTCAGGGTTAAAAAATTAACAAAAAGGTAATTAAATCTTATGACGGTGATTCAAAACAATACCAAGAGTATGGGGACGGCAAACTGATATTGTTTCTCGACGTGAAACATATCAGGTAAAAAAATTGTTTGGTTGCTGTGAGGAGTGAATATTTGTTTTGATTGTTTGGTGTCCTAATAGTTATGCAACCGGTTAGCCATCAACGCAATGATTAGTAGAGAGGTCCCACAGTTCAATGGTTACAACGACCAGCACATCTTACAACTTTCTGTGGGATAATATGATGAGTAAGCTGAAAGATATTTCCGTAGTGATGAAGGCAAAAGAGTTCGATTATCTGTTTTAAGGAGTGTAAGAGGTATCTGAGTTGACACTCTTAATCCTCACATCCCAACCACACTTACTACTGTACGACCGCGGAATTGAGACTTTTCCGAATTACCTGCCACTGTAGCAGAAATCAATCTAACTCTTCAGCAGGGATAGTAACGTATAGTACTCTTTACCACCGTTTATGAGTGCCCACAGGGAGCAGCGTGGATGCGGCGTTGCCACGCTCCAGGCCGAGGACCCATCAAAAACCTGGCCGTATAGCAAATCTTTCTTCTAGTCCAGAGGTCTTTATGATACAAAGCAGCCACTCAAATCTCTGCACCGCCGATGTAGACTGTGTAATGAAATAGGAGGCCAAAGTTCTGAACTTCTTTTGTAGCTTTCTGCATGATGTGTTGAGTTTTCTCGACGAAATGTGTAACGTTAACAAATTGTCATATCCGAACCATCTTCTTAACATAGATGACCTATAGGGTCAAAAATATGCTTTTCCAGATATTGACTCCCTTCCGAAACGAGTCGCGGGACCCAGGATTTGAACCTGGGCCCGTTGTATCACCCCGATCCAGTATGGCGGCACGTTAAGACACTCAGGTAGTATTCTGATTGGAATTAATACTTATAATAACACTTATTATTAGTATTAGTATAATGATTTAAAATGATAACAGAAATTATAGGGCACTTAGTAAAATAACTTTTAATGAAATAAACAGCTGTATGATGAAAATCAGATCCCAAAATTTCTGCTAAATTGATTTTGATGCAATTGATGTAGGTCAAAAATCTGTCTGTACTGTTAAAAACAACGCATGAGCAGACAGTGCTTAGGTACCATATGTAAGGAGATATTACTGTAATAGACCGGCTTGTACGGCCTACGCCTATCCTATGTTATCGGACTTTAGAGTAGAGTTTGACAAGCCTTTCAGATCTTTGCTAACTATTCTAATCGTCTTCTTTCTAGAAAGTATCTTTTGTCTTGAGACGTCTTTGTATTGCGAATCTAAGTAATAGCTTGTGTGTTACAGAAAGGTGTTATTTGTCCGGAAATATAACTCCATCCCATTATTACGTTGGGGAACGAAATGCAGGAAAAGGGCAGAGCCTATTTATTGCCTAACTGAGAATTTACCTAATAAGTGAAGGTAGGTGACTAAAACCTCAATAATCTCCATTTATCGATCACCAAGGATAATTCCTGCTGGCTTTCATAAATAATAGTTACTGAACTGGCTGCACATATTTCGCGTATTTGAATGTTAGAACATGTTAAAATGCTGAGGAATGCCAAACTGAACATAAAGGAAGCATGGTGGTCAGGCAAGACTAGCGAGATACGGTTTAGCCAATTGCTAACCCATCTTGCCTGAGTAGTATCGACCGACAAAGTTAGAATGAGTTTTCCCGCCGTGAGTACAACCCCTCGGTTATAACTTATAAGTCATTGATCCGGTGAAACAACCCCTGTGTCAGCTAGTAAGCATTATATCGATAAACAGCTCCTGCTGCCGTTTGCGCCTGCAGAACCGGCCTGACTTGAAGCTTAACTAACTTCACAAAATATTACGTCTATCTAAAAATTCTAATTACTTGCCAGTTGATGACTATATCTCCAAAACAACCTTCAAATTACCTACCAACAGCGAAATACGTCCATACTGTAAAGTGGATTACGTTCATGATACCCGAATCCTGACCAAGTTCGCTGTCTGGCGTTTGACTGGTTTTTAATAAATTATTATCGTAGGATACTTCACAAAAAAGGTATGGTAGTTAGTGCTAAAGAGATCCTGATCACCATATTCGTTGTCAAAAACATACGCTGGATGCTAAACCACGCCGTAGTCCCTATAGAATGAGCTCGTATGTCAACATTGCACGTGATTCATCCATCAGATGGGTACAATAAAATTGGCAGCGTCTGATGTCTTTCTGAATAACGGGCCTGAATATGCCGGCGGCACGGATCACCTTCTCAATACCTACACTCTCACGTGACATATTACTCATTGCCTAGACTTCCATGATCGTTGCCTTGGTTGTCCGGATGTAACCGCGTCAGTATTTCGATACTTGACGTTTCAGCCGTCATTCTGTTGGTTTCATTAGAGGACTACCATACACCCCAGCGATCCCAAGCTTGATAATCCTCTGATAAAAGCCACAGGATCATGGCTGAAACGTAAGGTTTCAAAATACTCGTGCGGTTCCACCAGGACAACCAATATAACAAAAAAATTTCACTTAACACTCACTGCTTATAGCCATCTTCAGATATACCATAATACCTGCAAACAGAGACTAACGGGTGAAAGACTGGTATTCAAGAGGACGTAGGTTCTAATCCCTATCCGACCATCAGGTTTTCTGTTATCCATGGTGTCCCGAAATCACTCCTAGCGAACGCTGGGATGGTTCATACTAAAGGCCATGTCCTAATTTCTTCATGTTCTTCGCCCCCTCGTACCTTGATATCGATGAGGCGTAAGACCTGAAGAAAAAAGAAACCTGCAAGTTAGAGACACTGAGCACAGGTTGCTGGCACATAACCTCCGTTTCTGACGTAATACGACTCCTGAAGGAGGCTAGGACCATTCTTTTCGCTTAGCACATTGAAATCAAGGTCATTAGAGCTAGGAGTATTTACGGGAAACCATAGAAAACCGAAATATGGATGGTCACACCATGAGTTGAATCTACGGCATCCAAAATGCCAGGTCCGAATTTTAACAGCTATCTCACAATACTCGATTATGGGACCTTCCTTGGGATAGCTGTATCGTATGTTGTGTTACACTCGTATTGATCATAACAGGTAAATGCTATAATGGATGTGGAGTACTTCTGTTACTGCAAAATTTATTCTACAGAGAAACGCAAAGCTGATGTTATATAATTCACATTTCATCTTTCTCGATCACATAAACTCAAAGAATGTCACTCCGGCAGAACGACTATCAGAGCCTGGTCTCATACCTGATGCATCGCCTTGCTGTATTCATATTTCACCTCTGTGCCTGATGCACAAGTATTGGCTTCATCCCAGGATGCATTCTCGTTCGTGGCCCTGTTGCTCAGAGCTCTAGCAGTCTCCCGCTGCAGTCTCATCATAAATACTTCATCCGACGTGTATTACGCAGAGCGGCTCCAAGAAAACATCTGCTCAGCCGAGATTTGGAACAAAAAGGACGATACGTACCGGCTCGGGGGCACCATTTGCAAAACGCGTACATTTTTCATGTCCGGGAGGATTACTTATTTAGAGTCCGGGTGGACGGCAGTTGTGGAAACTTGGCCACATGCAGCAGACTGTGGTCGATACGGCACGCCCCCCTCTTGCCTTATTTATGCCGGCGCCATGCCAACTTCCAAACTTCCGAATTCGCCATCAACTGATTTATGCATCTTCCCGCTCAACCATTCAGGCACATTTTTACAGATTCTTGGACTTACTTTCACGCAGTAAAGAAATTGGTCACGGAGGACACACGTACATTTGTAGACATTAAAAAATGAATCCTTTTTTTCTACTGACCTGGTGACAGAGTTGCAGGTTGCAGCTCACTAGGTTAAAACCCATAACACAGACAGCGTGAGAGGCATCGAAAAGTACCGATAACCGACTAAGAAGTTGTGATAAAAGAAATACATATTAAAATCCCGCTCTGTCCGTCGTTTTTCGCTTCTGCTTCCACAACAGACAGTGAGAAGTAAACAGAATACACACTCTTTAAAGCAGACTCGGAGTGAGAAAATGAGTATTGGGCCTCCGCTTGCCGTTATAATGTTTTATCTTTGGCCCCCATTTTTGTGCTAAGTACAAATATTTCCAGAAAGCGTATCGAAAATGGCGCAAATTTTTATTGTTATGAAAAAATTTCTAAGAAAATCATTCTTTCAAGAACGAATAATCACTCTTTTGATGTATTTCACGACATCTTATTTTTCATGTAAACTTTCCCTGAGTTTTTGAAACTTTCTAGTTTCTTACCTTCTGTCATAAAATTCTTAGGTTATGTTGTGACTCGCTCTAGTAACTGATACAGCGAATAAATCTTGAAAATCAGATACTCTCCTCCTCACACTAATTTTTTTTTCCATTTAATCGTCATAAATAAATATGAATGAACATCGCATATTCCTCTGACTCGCATTATAATTTTTCTCTCTCTGCATTTCTTACTTGTGTGCTGTTACTTCACCAACAAACTGTTGCCATTTAGCTCGTGTTGCACTTCCTTTTAACAATATAATTGCAAATAAAATCAAATAGTTATTTATTTGAAATTTCTGGCTAGCCAAACAGTGCTGTGGCTGCGGCCAGTGTATCTAATCCTTCGGGCGTCATCGCTCGCCGAAGGAGGCCGAGCCATTGAGTTGATGTCCAGTATCCCGGCGCAACGCATTTTATTAATGTGAATTCCCTCTGGGTCGTGGTTTAAGATACTTTGACAGACTTATATGGCTAATAGGTGCAGATTACAAATGGAAATCAAACTTCCACAAAGCCAAGAAAAAATTTTAACATCTTGGTCAAATTTCTTCGCGGATTTTCTTTTGGTTGTTCATTCTACGTTTCTGTGGCAGCTCAGTGTCATCTTTATGGTTATTAAGCCACTTGAGTCTAACCAAGACATCCATTTTAAGTGTATATTACGTGGAAATAATCGATGTTAACAATGCATAACAAGGTTATGCATGAAACCAGAGGCTACACTGCCATCTAAACAGTATCTTTGTTGTTTGAGGCAGTAATCGCTGATATGATACGTATTACACCTGTATCAGTAACTCTCATGTTATATATAATCAATGGACTGGACCACCAAATATTGTGCTGTAAATTATATTAAGGCGTCAGCCTAAATTTAATTGTTCCTCAATCTACTGAATATGCCCTTTAAGATTCCGGAAACCGACTAAGGATATTACTCAAAGTTCTTTTTCTCTTCTTTGTAACATATCAGAAATGTTAGTCGCGTAAAATTTATATTTTCGAATTGGGTTGTTCAATAGGTCTTTTCAATGTTTTTATATTCTGTTTCAAAGGGTCAATATGTTTCATATTTCTGTTTAGAACATACTTTCAGAATTAAAAGTTACCTTCTGTTGGAATTTAATAGACAGTTTTTCAATTATTGATCGTATATGTAGGTGTTTAATAAATTTAGTCAGTTTCTGAAAGTTATAGTTATATTAAATTTTCTGAGAATGATACATCGAGTGATAATGCTCTTGGCATGCATTGGGGAGGACATTGGTTCGATTCTCCGTCTGACCATCCTGATTTCTGTTTTCCATGATTTCCTGAAGTCACTTCAGGCGAATGCCGAGATGGTACCTTCAAAAGGCCATGGCCGATTTCTTTCCCGTTCCTTACTCGATTCCTTTCCCACCTCTAATGACCTTATAAATAAATAGTGAATGTAACAATGATAATGAAAGATAAGTTTTAATAGTTTAACATAAAACTTTGGTCTTGTAAACAAAAAATAAGATTTTCTAGAGACTTATGAGACAATTATATGATAGACAGTAAATACCATCTTAGAATTTTTGCCTCTCTGTGTTATGATAAGTGAGTGTATAGTGAACTCAATTTTGATTTCAATTATTTAAAAAAAAATTATATACTAATTCTGTCCATAATCTGAACTATCAGCAATCCAGGTAACAAATTCCGTATTTGACAATCTTTCTTGTCTGAAATTGCAAAGCTGCATTATTATTTAAAAGGAGGATATCGAAGATTTATATGACAATTCATCAAGTTCGTAATTTTTTTAGAAAAATAAAACCTTTCGCGAAAGAAAGCAAGTGTTACACAATATTAATACTGTTTGACACCTAATTAATTACATCTACTCTATATGTTCCCCAAACTTTTATTTTTTGCTGTAATCAGTCTCTCGGCTGGTTTGATGTAATCCTCTTTCTTTGCTTATCTTGCGCTAACGTCTTCATCTCAACATACTCCTTACAACCAATGTTGTTGCCTACGTCCTCCATTATATGCTTCATATATTCTAAGGGAGCGTCCACAAACTGCGTGTCTCGGCCTAGGGGAAAAATGGGGGGGGGGGTGGCTGGAATGCTACGCTGGGCTACGTGGTGCGAGGGGTAGTTCCGAGTCAAGCACGTAGCTTTTGCTTAATATTATTTGTTACAATTAAAATAAGGTACAGGACACACAACAGCACGTGAATATTTATTTCCGTCATTTAATTATTTCCATATGTAATTTACGATTGTCTGATAAGAGAAAATAGTAGAAAACGTTTTCTGGAATCAATAGGGAAAAAAGCTACGGGCCACGCAGGGAGGGGGGAAGGGGGTAGGGGCGAGGGGGAGGGGGAGAAGGGGTAAAGGCAAAATCCACGTCAAGCTTTGTGGGGGTGGGGGGATTTCCACAGGATGTCAAAATAGGGCAACGTAGTTTATGGACGCTCCCTAATTTCTGTATATCTCTGCAGTTTTTATTTTCCACTGGTCCCTCCACTAACAAATAACCAACTCAGCATTCCTTAAAATATCACCCACAGTCCTGTCTCTTTGTTCTGTAAGAGTTTTCCACAAACTTCTTTCCTTACTCATCACTTCCAAAACACGTTCATTTCGGATTTTATGTGCCCTCTTAATTTTTAACATCCTTCTATAATACTTCATTTCAAACGTTTCAGTATTCCTTGTTTGTGGTGTTTTTTGTTTGGAGTGATGTACTGCGCCCACCCTACCCGTCGACAGTGAGGATGAGTAAGACCGAGAGGAGTGCAGTCCCATGGGCACGCGACGCATCGCTGCAGGGAGGGCTTCTTGTCCCGCCACAATGCCGAATAATGTAATCTATATGTTAATACCGGCGGGCGCATGCCTATGGATTAGCCGGTGGGCGCGGGGGTGGCCGTGTTTAATATTGGATACCGATACTGAATCACCATGACATCACGCGGCGCGACTCTTTCAATCTGCACCCAGCCCTCGCTGCCGTCTTAATGGCGTCATCATTTATTCCTCGTCCGACACTCTCATTGCGCTGCCGGCCAATTTCAATATTGGTTGCAGGGAGGGTGGTGGGGCGCCTGCTGTTTGCGTTTTCTCAGCTATCATTGGTCGGTCAAGTTTATCAGCATGAGGCTTACAGCAAGGCTGGAGTGGCTTATGTGAACCCCTGATCGCACGCAAACTCATATCCCAACAGACGGTCCACATGACTAAGGGGATTTCTGAGGTGATTTATTGCCTGTGTGTTGTCGCGTAACTTAACACTGCTATAGTTGTAGCGTGTCGAGTATTACAGACATGACTAATGCACAAATATGTGCATGTCATCATAGTAAGAAACATTCAAGAGTAGTTCACGAACTCAAACAAACATTTTAAATGCTCGCCTTCCTTTTATATTTACTTAGCAGTTCCTGGCTCCAATTTTCATAGCCAACATAGACAACATCCACGTTATACTTATACCAGGTGAATAAGTACTGACAATGTCATATTAACAGCTCTCGCAGAAACTCCTTTCATTATTATTATTACTCCGCAATTCATCATATGTGGGTGATGGAGGGTGCGTTACAACTATCCTAATGTGTAATTGTTCATTTATGCATGGGTAGGGATATACGGGATATGGCAGGAGGCGCCCATGGGCTACTTTGAGGAACCATCCCGACATTCGCTTAGAGCGATCTGGGAAAACTATGGAAAACCCAGCTCAGTATAGCCGGAGAAGTTTCTCCAAACCTACTCCTGTTGGATTCTAAGTTCTTTCGCTCCACAAATCCTTCCATTCCATTTTCTAATCGCTCGTGGGAAAAGTGAGTATAGAAAAGAATCGCTCCTGGCTCTGATTTCTCTTATTTTCTCGGTCATTCCTAGATTTTTTTAAACTGCTTTACGCCTCTTAACAGCGAGGTCTTTAGAGACGTGAAAAGATGGGGGGCAAAAAATGGGGAGGAATTCGGCCATGGCCTTTTGAAGGAAGCATCCCGGCATTTGCCTGGAGTGATTTGGGAAACCATGGAAAACCCAAATCTGGATGCCCGAATGGGGATTCGAACCGCCGTCCTCCCGAATGCGAGACCAGAACACTAACCGTTACACCACCACACTCGGTTCCTAGATATGAATGTTGCTGGTAGTAATATGTGTTTTTTGTTATCCTGGAGTAGGTCTGTCTTGAATTTTTCGATTAGCTTCCGTCGAGAGCAACGCCTTTGGTGTTCCAGGTCTTCCCAACCTAATTCCTTCAACATCGCACTTACGCTTTCCCTCCAACTATAATTATATACCTGTCACGAATTGGGCGACTCTTCTTGGACCTGCTCCAATGTCTCCATTAACTGCTTTTGATGGGAGCCCCATACAGAACGACAATATTCTAAGTGAAGTCGCACTAGTGCCTTGTATGCAATCGATTTAACTTCCTCAGTACACTGTTTTAAATTACGGCTCAGAAATCGGAGCTAATAGTTTGCTTTCCCAGTCATCTTCTCAATCTGTTCATTCCACAGAAAATTAATACGAGTTGTTACCCTTATATATTTGGCGGGATCTACCGTTCTAAGGTGAGCGTCATTATCTGTACATTCAGAGCTAAATGTGTCACTTTTTTACTTATATGCATGACTTGGCATTTTTTTTTATTATTATTTTTTTTATTTTTTTTAAAGCGTTAACTCTAGCTGCCAATCTTGCACCAAGCGATTATTTTCTTAACTTCGGCTTGTAATAAAGCGCAGTCGTCCTTGGGTTTTTATTTCACAATAAATAATAGCATTATCGGCAAATGGTAGTCTATTTTTTCCCCTTTAATACGTCTTTGTCCATCCAAATAACCATTATCTTCAATGACTACGTCCAGCGAGAATAGGCTGAATAAAGCAATTTTGACGCTGGAATCTATTTGCATCTGTTCAGAGAAAAACAAAGAACTAAGTTTCCGCCACAATGTAAGCCAAAATGTGAGCAAAAATGAGAAGATTTGATGATCTAGAATTCATGATTACTCCAAGAATTTCTGCGTGTCATAACATTTCGTTGCTCAGCTTTTGAAGAAAAACCGTCCGTAAATAAAATGACTTTTCAAACGGAAAAAATCGGTCACAGAACGTCTATAGCAGGAATCTGGAGCTAAGGTTATGAAAGTTGTTTGAATTTCCACTGTGGATAGTCTATAAAATGATGGCATCTTAGTGCCGAGCATTGGGGGAGTGCGGTAACGATCTGGCCTCACATTCGGGAGAACCCGGTTTCCAATCCCAGTCCGACCATCCAGATTTGGGTTTTCCATATTTCCCAAAATCACTCCAGACAAATGTCGGGATCGTGCCTTCAAAATTTGCCAAAAACCTTCCCGTTCCTTGTCCTAAGTCCTTTTCTGCCTCTAATGACTTCGACATCAGTAAGTTGTAAAGCCATAAGCAAAAAAAGAGAAATATCTTGTTACATAGTGACAAGGATATGATTACTTTGATTGTAGGTAATCGGTGAGATAAATTGGACGCAACGGTGAACTTTAGAGAGCGTTATGAAAATTGTAAGGGGAAGTTTTCTTTGCTCAATGTCTGGAAGCGAACAGATTATTATTTTTTCCCTTTATCTAGTTTGCTGTCTTTTCTTTAAAAGACAATACATTTGCATTCATCTAATATTCGCATTATTGGTCACCGGACGAATGAGGTAGTTCACTGTTACAACTCCAAATAAAGCACATTTACTGAAACTGGATAATGCACAGTGCGTGGCAACATGAAAATTCATCTACATTTCTACAAATTATTGTTAAGCTTAATTACTGCGTTTTTCTTACTCGAAACAACCAGTGCTCTAATACCACTTCCTAAGAGTGAATAAGAAACGCTAAAGGGGCCTACTGAATGGATTATGACTTGTAATTGGAGGATTCACTACAATAATAGCAGGGCGAAGTTTCCTCATAGTGAGGAAATTTTTCTTACTAAATAACTCTATGCACTTTTCTCCACCAACACTACCAGCTCCCGTATCATAGGTCCTTAAAGTTACAATGGCCTGGTAACTAAAGAAAAAATAGTGTTTTTGCATATGGTAAAACTAGAATTCCTAAAGCAGTAGTTCTGGAACTATTTGTTGAGTGACCCCTGTCACAAGATGGAATGAAGACAAGGCAGGTAAATATCAGAACGCTTTCCATTGTTGCAGATCTTGTTAAAATTGGCATAAGACTGCTCTAAGCACGATCTTTGATAAGCTCAATTTATTTAGTTACATTTGTTAGTAGCCGTAACAATTTAACCCACTGTATTTGGAACTGCGCTGGGTTACGTCTCGAGTATCGGATGTGACCACCAACTCTATGACTCAACCGAGCCACGTCAAGTGTCGATTTAGTTTAATCCGCTTATCGTTTCTCCTCCGAAACCTAAGACCACGGGAAAACTTTCAAGTGCCCGAAAGTGTAAAGGTGACACAGGGAGGTCGCTTGTATCAGATCAATGGAGTTACTGGTAGGTTTTGTAATAAACAAGAGTTTGAAGACACGAGTGATTTATTATGAATTTACTGACAATATTATTTTTTTTGAGGGGAGAATCTAAGCATACACCAACCACATTAATACAAGTGTACAACTTCAAAAGAGGATGACGGCAAAATAGAGCAAATATACGACGAAACTTGAAATGTCTGGGCTCGTTATACCAAGAAAACATTTACGTGCATGAGATGCAAGATTTATTTATTTAAAAAATGTTCTTTTAATATTTATTTTTAATTGCAAAAATCAGGCAGGATTAAATTTAAATTACACCCTCTAATTACAAAAGGACAACACGAGTGCGGAATTAAAAGAAAAGAGTACATTTATAAAATAAAACACAAAGAAATACATATTTGTTTAAGATTATCACAAAAAATTGGACTCAGCCAGCAAAAAAAAGAACAGAAACTGACAGACAATAAACAAATTGTTCCCGGCTAGGGAGAGCAAGAAACTCCTTCAGTTTGGGCGTACTGGGTGAAAATGTTTATATGAAACTGTTACTTATCGTAACTGCAGGAGGCTGTCGGTGACCTTGATGTTTCCTTGACTGTGGCGAAACACTTTTAACTCCATCTGGCAACTGAGGTGGTTTCACTTGTGGAAGCACATTAGGAAAAACAGCACGACAACTGATGTCGTGACAAAAACACGGCCTCCACGTTTCTCTGAAATCCGCGTACACACACACGTACGGACATTACGGGGTCTTGCCCCCAAGTGCCCGCAACAGTTTCACCATTCTCCACCCCCGCCTCCGGGAGTGGCATCTCTACCTGCGTCAAACAAAGCAACCTCGCCGACAACAGGACGCCAGCAGGAATTTGCCAACCGTCCCTGTCTTCCGAAACGGCTGGATGAAATGTCTCACAAATGGAGTGGTGACGGAAAATCAATGACAGCAGAGGCTGGACATTACAAACTGAAGGAGAAGAAGATGAATTCTGCTATTAGGAAGTAAAATTACAACTGATCACCGAAGCAAGAAAGATGCTAGACATAGAATAATGCTAATGAAAAGAGCCTTCCTGAAAAGGAGACATATATCAGTTTCAAATATTGATTTAGGACAGAGAAAGGAATATCTGTGGGTGTATAACACTGACTTTACGGTAGTGAACATGGACTTGATGAATACTCGAAAGTAGGAAAATTGAAGTATTCGAAATAGTGTTATAGAAGGATGTTTAAAATTAAGTGAATAGATAAGAGAGAAATGAACGTATGTTACAAATGATGGTCGAGGAGAGAGATTTTTGAAAGAGTCTCACAGAAAGAGACATAGGGTGTTAGGTCAAACATTAAGCTGTGCGTAATACTAATAGAGAGAGTACTGACCAAAAAAAAATTAATTTGATCTTCTAATTGCGTTAGTCCTGAAATTTGTACTTTATGAAAAGAACTGCAGACCTTGAAATTCCGTCATGACAGCAGAAATGAGAGCAGAATGAACTGAAAACTAACGATTTTACCATGAAATTTGGTTTTGATAACATGTAGCTGCGATAATGTGTCATCTGGATTGAAAAAGCAGACAGCTTTACAGTTTCCCTAAGCTACACACTACATCAAACCAGAAACTGGTTGTATGGCAACGTACGTTCTTCATATTTTATTTTTAATAGACTCTAAAATCCAGGAAGGGCAGTGTTAAATTAATAATCACTTCATGTGTTATATTAGACATGACGGTACATAAAACTGAAAACGTATCGTAGTTTCCATTGCGGTGAGATCAAAGAGGTCAGTTATTTGTTCTTTATGAAATTGATAGCCTGAGAAACTCATTATTGTCGGAACTACCCGGAGTAAGAATTGGAGGAATGAAATGAATAGGAACAGTAATAGGTTTAACAGCAGCACATTACACGGTCCGATCCATAAATTGGTCATTAAATCACCGAGTGCAGGCTCTGGGACTGGGAGACCGGTCGGATTCCCAACAGAATGAACTCTCGGAACCTTAATAGTTCATTCACAAAGAGAAAACTATTTCGCAAAAGAAAAGAATAAAACTGATTATATTTAAAATCATACACTCGTGAGGTATCTTTAGATATCCGTGTGAAAGGTGTTACAAAAACAGGAGTGTTTATAATAGTTTCCTCATAGGCGTATAAAGAAATAAGACACAATGGCGACAGCTATAATTTTGTGGCACATATATGCTCTCCTACAACCCATACCTTTTCGTGTGTTTTTTGATTGTTGTGTTTGGAACTAAATAACATTGACAAGTGTCTTTGCTAACTGCAGAAGCTGATGGCATCAAGTAAATAAAGTTGAGAGTTAAGCTTCTTTAATTTGTACTCGTAGGCCAAGGAATGCGTCAATGCACCAAGAATGGTTGAATGTAATTCTGTGTTTAATTTCCTTTTTTTCTTTCTCACTTCTTAGATACGAGTTAATTTTAGAAAGGTGTCCTCAATATGAACAAACTGTTAGCTTCGTATCAGGAAATGACTTTTATTTTTGTAGTAAAAAAAGGTTTGAGGCTAATTCTTGAAATTTCTGTTAATTATCAAAAAAATCTCTTGCGTGTCTGTTGTCTACCGTCATATATCGGAAATCACAATCATACTAAAGATTAATTGAATTGGAGACAGCTGGTGTTGCAAATTTGGTGCTATAGGCGACCATGTAAACTGAAAGTAAATGACGTGAGCAACTGGATCTACAGTTTAATGTGGAATTTGAATTACGGAATGTCGTGGCTTAGCACATATGATCAAACACAATGCCCGGTCCCACTGGGATTAGAACGTTGTATCGGAACTCTAGCTTTTAAGAGCAAGCACCTTTCCAAACTGAGCCACCAGACCAATAAGGCACGCGATGGCAGTTATTATCGATCACGATATGGGTAGGGCGAATGATCATAGTCGATTTTATCATGGAAGTCGTGTTTGGACAGTGAATTTCACTAGCCACTGTCAAGGTTGTACCGCCAGAAGAAATCATTCCTGCAGGTCCTAGTGCCACGGACAAGAACGTGTGGACTAATCAGGTCTCGGCACACAGCTCGCATCGTAATAGCATAGAATAGCCTCAGTGGAACAAATCAGTTGGAAATTTAATACTGGTATAAATCAACGTGCAAACAGCCACACCATCCAGAACGTTCACCTCGCTATGGGTTACTGAAGTCACAGTCTAACAACGTTAAATGTATTGATCACATATCACAGTGTCTAAAGATTATTATGGTGGTGTATACTTGAAAAAAATGCCGCAACGATACGAGGTTCTTCATCACTAGCTCCCAGGGAAATCCAGGGATTTTGTCTTGTGCGGAGATTCATAAAAAAGCTAGTGGTTTTTACCACACAACTGTCGGTTATCATGGACGAACTGAAAATGAGAATAACTGCAGCCATCTCATCTGTAACATTAAGATATCCTGTAGTGTGTGACGAGTTTTAATAGGGCAGACATAATTAGCATTTAATTATTTTATTAAATTTATAAATTTACAGTGTTAATTTTTAAGCGAATTGTAAACCAAGTCTGTAACCATTTTCGTTTTGCAGATATAACATTTAAATTTGGGATAAAAATACTAATAAACGGCTAAGTTTGGTCATCGTGTCCGCATCACTGAGACGTCACGCACCAGTCCTTCGTTGCTGGTTTAACAATGACCAGAGATGTTACTGTATAGTAGAGGTTATGAGTGTTTTTAATAACGGTTCTGTTTAGATAAGCGTCCGAGAAGGAATGAAATGCCAGAACACTGAAACAAAGGTACACGCCGCGTTTAAGTGAACACATTGATTATTAGTTGCTTATTACGTAGATGCTTTCGTTAAATTTTTTGCCCACTTGTATGTAAGATAAAAGCTTTAATTTTCGAGAAGCAATGTTAGTAGAAATTTTGATTAGATTGAAATTTAACCAGGGTCAATTGACAATTGGCATTTGGCGTTAAAACATAAAAATTTAAGCTTTTTTATGCATGTGATATTACTTAGTTTGAACGAAAGTAGTTCCACACTGATCGCGATCTATGGGGCCTAAACCGCGATTAAAATTAATATTATGCAGCATAACTTATGTTGTTACTAAGCGGTATACATATGTTGTTAAGATTTATTTTAAATTTCCTTCTGTTTTCACTGACACCGTATTAGTGTGGTCATTACTTCAGCCGCATGTAATTAGTACCAAATGTGTCAGCTTTTGAAACGTTGTGGTATCGATCCTTATCACGAAAATGAAGGATATGAGGACTCTTGAATATTTGTGTCAAGTTTATATCGCGATGCATGCTGTCACTAACATTCCAGTGAATATATTAATTCACATTATTTTATAACAATTCAGGATGACAAATAAAACTTTTTTTTTTCAGCGTAAGACACAAGAAATTGCATCAAGCGTTATTTTATAACAATTCTATTTGGTTAAGCAACTGTGATAAATAACTTGCCAGAACACTTCAATAAACCCATCATTTGTGGCGGGCTTTGGGAGCGTGCATAAACCACGTAGCTCCATTTTGGCCTCCTGTGAACCCCCCCCCCCCTCCTCCCCACGTAGCCCTACGTGGCTTTTAGCTCTATTTCCCCCCCCCCCACGTAGCAAGTAGCTTTTTTCCATTTTGATTCCAAAAGACATTTTGTACTGTTTTCTCTTGTCAGACTATCGTAAATTGCATACGGAGATAATTAAATGACGGAAATAAATATTCACATGCTGTTGTGAGTTCTGTTCCTCATTTTAACTGTGAAAAATGATATGAAAGGAAAGCTAATTGGTTGGTCGGACCAAACCTCCCCCCCCCCCCCCCATGTCCTCTGCTTCAAATGTGAGTTGTAATTCTGAGCCGTGCTACGTAACAATCTAATGAAAACTTTCACTAACATTGTTGCTAGAAACTTAAAGCTTTTATCTTACTTATCTATGGACAAAGAATTTAAGGACTATTTCTATATATCAAAAGAATAGTAGGTGAATGTAAGCATCTAATGATTGATATGTCGATTTAAACGCAATACTTACTTTTATTTTAGAATTCTTTCAGTTAATTTATTCGCGGTTGATTAGAAATGTTATTAAATAATGTGCATAACCAATAACAATGGCATAAAGGTCGACCTCATTGCGCGACGTCATAGTGTGACGTCATGGCGTGACAGCTGACGTCATAGATGACAGAGTTGGTTATTATAATATTAGATAGATAACCCGGTGATTTAAATATCCCTCTACAAATAACAAGACAAAACCGTACTACAACATTACAAGACTGGCAACAGATAAGATGTAAGTATTTTCCTGTCTCAAAGGTAATGAATTGATAGGGGGGCTACATTGCAGTGTTGTTAACTTCCCCCTACACATACTTAATTGTGAATTACAGAGCACTGAAGTAGACACGGAGGCAGGAGTGCCATTTTTCTTCTCGCTGTTTACGTCACCAACCCGCTGTGACCCCGCGTCTGGAAGTTTGCTTCTGGCGGAAAGTCAATAACTTAATTAAGTACTGGTAGACCCGGCTTGCAACGTTTGCAGGAAAGAAAATTGCCATGTCCGTCACAGGACGAGGGAAAGCGGGTCCTTGCATAAATCTCCAAAAGCCCCGTAATTGGTTTTTTTGTCGGCCGGATTTTAACTAAGTGGTACAGGCAAAGCGCTTTAAGAGGATAAAACATGGCCGCCGTGCCGGACGGAGAGGTAAATCTGCGCCGGGTTTCTGTCCCCGCTAACGCTATTTACCGGCGTTTAATGTTCTGCCTCAGTGACAATTACGGTGGGGCCGGATATGCACTCGTAAAGCCCGACCCGGCCGCGTCCCGTCCCGGTAATTTATCGCCCTCCCCTGCGACATGGTCCTCCCCCGGGGAGACCAATTCCCACATCATATCTCCGGCCGATAGCATCTCTACAGAGGAGATTCCTTTGCGAGGTGCCCCATCGCTCGTCCCGCTGTCACCACGACCCGGACGAGATAACAGAGCCTGGGAGGTCGGCTCGTGCTCTCCTAGACTCCAAGCAAACTCCGTCATGTCGGATTCCAGTAGTTCAGTATCTAGTTCTTCGCTCTTGCTTAACACTGGTGTCATCCTGAACCGTACGGCTTCTGATGCCGTGAGACCAAAGAATAATACAGATTTTTGAAGTGAAATTTCTTTATGACGTCAGATGGTATACATACATCCGCCATTATTACACACCATTATTACGCACCAGTATTTTTAGTTGCCTCTTTTGTTCATTAATTGTTTTTTGTTTATTTATATTCTTTCAATGTAGATGATTTCATTAATTTCTCTGATCGCTGTTAAATTAAGAAAAGAAATATGGAATCACGTTTACATCGCGATATAGTGAATAATTAATGTGCGTACGATGAAAGCTTTCATTTTCGTGCAGAAACATTACCGTTGTCTTTGCAACAGAGAGAATGTGTTATTTAAGCTTTTAAAAATTATTTAAGTTAGGAGCCAGAAATATGGTTTCACTTTTGACGGGTTTAGAGCTAGTTATTAACGAAACTTTTTGTTTTAAGATTTTTCAGGTTCTAAAATGGCATAATGTGGAAATCAAATAGATTTCCAGAATGAAGTCTCATCAGCATAAAAGGTCTAAATACAAACTAATTTGATTCAATACTCTACAGTCTATGGAAGGATTCTTTAAATTTTTAATAATTTTTATTTCCTTACGAAAATAACTTAGATAAAGTTACTAATTTTTAATAAAATGGTTTATAGATAATATCGTTCGTCCAACCGACTGCGAAAGAAACATAATAAAAATCGAAGAATATACCAAAAAATAAACCACAGAAAAAATATACGGTAAAAACTGTGTATAACATTTAGAAGTTTTGTTTCTTGCGCGTGTACAAGTTCAATTTTTTATCTATTTATTTTTATTTATTGGTTTCCGCTGGAAAAGCCATTTCATCAGCCAAAGTTTACACATGTTAAATTAAAGTTTTCAGATATCATGCAAGTCTTTGCCGATATATTGATCTGGGAATCACGTAAAAAGGCTATCAAAACTCGATACGTTTCCGGATGATTTGTAGAGAGAAAATTTGCTACTGTGGTTGGAATTGTGCTGGAGAGATATAAGTGTGATTCAAGGGTTCCTGTGACAGATATCGCATTTGGTGTATTATGAAAATAATATGGTTTAAATCGGAAATCTCTTCTTATCAACTTCACATGGTGACTGGGAAAAACACTAAGTTCTAGTCATATTCTTATAACGCTATAATGTGTGAAGCAAGCGCGTTTCCGATGCAATATGTTCAGCTCGCCTTGTAGACGGAGTTTCTATGCTAGCGTCTTATGCTTTCGTCGAGGAAACTTATTCTAACGGGAAGACCAAACATTTTCCACCTGTACGCATATTGTGAAACTGGTATTATTTTCGGAATGTGTAGTTTTTGAGGCTGAGATTGGAAACCGCCTACAAATTTTAATCAAAATTTGAACATTGGGCCGTTGTACCTTCCAAAAGCAATATTGGGGCATTTTAATGACACTGGCGGGTTAGTTGTCACTGAATAAATCCCATGCAACTTTTTTCTAAAAGTTTATTATCGAATGCGTTTCGCCTCTGCTCGATGTATCATCAGCAACGAATTACTTTTGTTGATGTTAGATGTAAACCCAGAAATAATTGTTTGTATTAATATTGCAAAGATGTATTTAATTTCAATATATTATGCAATCATAAAGAGGCGACAATTAAGGAGCTAAAATTTAAACAAATGTACACATGCACATTCATTTTTCTGTAAAGCTAAAGGTTGCTTTCCACGGCCCGTGCATTTGCCGGCAGCCCCGGCCTGCCTATTAACAGCAGGTCGTGGGAAGGGAGCCGCTATTGCTGGCAGGGTTGGTGCGCTTCTGTCCGTCACCCAGTCAGTAACTATCAGACGCCGGGACAGCTGAAACGACACTAGGCAACGTGGTGGGGAGATGGCTGCGAAGTGGCGAGGGCTAGCCTGTCCTTCGTGTTTACCCGTGCAATTCGGCTGCATGGCGCGACCTACGAATCCCCGGGCCGTGGGAAGCGACCATAAGGCTGGTCACCCGTAACTGACTGTTTTCTGAGTGTCGATCAAGACTTACACTCATTAGCTGAAATATCACGACCCACGTGCCTAATAGCGTGTTGGTCAGCTTTTGGAACGCAATACACCAGAGATTCGGAGTTGCATTGATTCCACGAGTCCTTGGCAAATTTCCGGAGGTGTCTGGAAAAAGATGTCTATGCACAGGTCACACAATTCCCTTAAACTACGGGCTGGTAGTTGTGAACGCGGAGCTGGTGCCTGACAGAATCGGGTTGAGACAAGGCGCATTTGGTGGCCACGACATCAATGTGGGTTCTCTATCCTACTGTAACACGATTCTGACGTTGTGAGATGGACGGATATCATGCTTGAAGATGTCGCCATTGAAGAAATGAAACGTGAAGGGATGCAGGTGATCCGCAATAATCTTCACGAAGTCCACAGCTGTCATGGTGCCTTCAATCACTACCACAGGTTGCATGGACGCTCAGGTGAAAGTATTCCATAGCATAATACTACCTGTATCCGTGGCTTGGTGCATGCGTCGAGCAGTCGTTCGCCTGGAAGACGGCGTATCTGGACACGACCCGCGACCTGGTGTAGAAAGAAACGTGATTCATCCGACCAGTTGACAAGTTTCCTTTGACCCATGGTTCTGCTTCGATGATCTCGTGTCTACTGCAATCGTAATTGACACTGTCGTTGGATCAACGTGTGGCCATTAAGGATCCATCTGCTGTGGAGCCCGATCTATGAATGGTGTTTCTCGAAACACTTGTGCTAGCAACAGCATTGTGCCCTGCCGTTAGATCTGCCACACATCGCCATCTTCAATGCTTACAGAGTGGATAAGCCTCCGACCTCCACGTTCTGCGATGAGGCATGTTTTCACTGTCCTTCAACCACTTTCCATAGATGCTCACTACAGCTGCACTCGAACCTTGCATTTCCAAGATGCTTGTTCCCAGACGCCAGGCCATCTGCCTATTGTCAAAGTCACTTATGTCACTAGAATGACTCTCCATTCGTATCTGCTCCGTTTATCTACTTGCTTTACCCGCAATGTCACCAGATGGCATGCAATATCGTGGCGGGCAGTGATCATAAGGTCTTGGTTCATCAGACCTGGCACATTGCAGCTGTTTACTAGTTAGAGTATCCATTTTGGAGTGAAAATTCTTTGGTCGCGGTAGGGAGGAACTTTTTAGCACTACGCGTAAAGTACACATGCGCAGCAATGCACTTAACGTTCTGTGCATGCGCACTTAAATTCCTTCCTTTCTATTTACTTATGGCTTTACGTCTCGTCGACATAGAGGTCATAAGAGTAGGGGATGGGACTGGTGACAAGGAACGGAAAGGAATTAGGCCATGACGTTTTGAAGCAAGCATCCCTGCATTCGCCTAAAGTGATTTGGGGAAACCATGGAAAATCAAAATCTGGATGTTCGGACGGGGATTCGAACCGGCGTCCTCTCGAATGTGACGCCACAGCGTTACCACTCACTCACCACGCTCGCTTAGTGCGTATTTAAAATGTTCAAGTTTAAATTGCTTTCATACTGATTGAAATTCACGTGACGTTGTCATATGATATATTTACATCCAGAGCAATTGCCATTATTACATGCTAATATATTCACCACTATTTTTTTCATCTTTTTGTTTATTTACATTCTTTTAATGTGGATAATTTCATTATTTCGCTGTTATAGTATGAATAGGAATGTGGAATCACGATTATATCGTGACGTACTGAATGTGTTATTGCGCGTGTGATATTATTTTGTATTGCGTTTGCCAGCCTCTGGTTTGTGCCAGGTGCGCGGACTCGTCCCGTTAGCCGCCCAGTGGCGCGGAACCGCAAGGCCGCCAGCTGCGGCGCGGCCTTCAGGCGGCTCGAGTCACACGCGGTTCATAAAACCGCACAACCCGACCACTTTCACCAAAGTCTGTTTGCCAACAGGCTCCGTGTCGAATAGCTCCGAAAAAAAGACGACCCCAGTACATATCAGTGTCTTCCTAGACGAAATACTGCCATAAAGCAAAATAATCACCACTGATTTTACGTGAGGTAACCAACAAACGACGCAGTTATGGAAATAAAATAAAATCAGAAAAAAAAGTCTTGTGGAATTTTTCGATGGAAATGTAAAACATCACTACATACAAGTGCTGTTTATTGGCAATATTCCAGGTGACTCGCATGTTAACAACCATATCATTTTAACTTGAGAGGTTCACAAACAACATCTGTCTCTTATGGTAGTTTCTGTAAACAGTTCATCGATGAAATTTCAATCTGTCTGTTGCATGAGCTGTTTTTGGTTTCCCAGAGCTGGGCACTCTAGCTCTAGCTCTAGCCTCGAACATTTTGATAATCTGATTAAAAAAAAAAAGTTTGCAGACACGATTATTAATTTTGACTATCATGTTGTAGGGCTATTGTTTTTTGAAGACAGAGTATAACACCCAACGCCAAGTAGTTGCTGCAGTAAAGAGCGATGAGTGTTTATTCACAATTTACGATGCTGGTAACGTACCGTGAATAATTATGCAGCGATGCATCACTGGCTATCACAGCATCCGACGTTGAGCAAGAGTATTTACATCTGCACCAAGAATCCTGGAGAACCAGACACGATTTTCTCGTCACATTAACGCAATAAAAATCCACAACAGCGTGATATGCGAATTGTTTGTCCTCGTAACCTCAGTAAGGGCTCTATACCGAGACATGGTGAAGTGTCATGTTGTCGTATATTACTAACGTGTTTCTTGTTACTTTTATACTACACGATACAACATAATTCTTGAGGGAGATGCAGATAATACTGCAGTAGAGTATTCCATACACCTCTACCTACTACTGGTGACACAGTTAACAACTGAACAGAACTACATGTAACTATATATATAAAAGACAATCGGTGGTGTTGAATAATGAATGAAGTGGTTTTCCTTAATGTTTCGTACAAAAAAAATTTAAACTATAATTTTTTCGTGAGAGTGTAGGCAATGTTTCAATTATGTAGTTATGACATTTACTAAACAATTAAAAACGGTGTAACGAGCCGCGCTGTCGCTACGTTACAAGGTGCATTTTTATTATATATGTAATAATATAAGAGTAATTTACATAAATCTTGGGCGACCACCTAAATAGATTTTTGTTGTAATTTTATAAAGTACGCAAGATTCCAAGTGAGGACTGTAATGAAATGATGAACATACAGTGTATCTTGGTAAAGCGAATATTCAAGAATTATTGAGCTATGTAGGCTTGAAGCTAATCTTGGTGTTCCCGAGCCTTGGCGACAAGAAGTCGCGGATTTGGGATTTGCCAGACCACACACTCTGCTCCCTAGGGATAGGCGGTCAACAAGGTTACTCACCGGGCGGGAAAGGCCGGCCGCCAGAACAGAGTCGTCCCCGAACTTAGCCGAATATGTCCGACCTATGTTAGATACTCTAGCCAAATCACATATCGAGGATATCACGTGACATTAGGTGCCGACCTGAAGATCCAATCAAAATGAGCGTATAACTCAAAATCCTGGGAATTTTTGTTATATGTGAGCTTCGAGACTGCAAATGGGCGGAGCGAGAAGTTTCCTCGTGGACCGAAGAGCGAGGAGCTGGGCATTCTAACTTCGATCTTCGAGTCCAAGCTATGCGAGCCTAGTCTGAGGTTGACTTGGAAAGTTGACTTTTTTTTCGCCAACTGCTGCTGCCGGCTTGATGGAGCAAGCTTATTGCAGCAACACAGCCGGTAATGCGATGATGCGCATTGTCAGACCAGAGATGCCTATAGCCGACTTGTGAGATAATCTCACATATCGTGGGTCCGCTACAGTCACCGCAGACATCAGACGCAGGACTACAATGGTAACTTATTACGACCAAGCCATCTGATTGTGCATTCCGTGAAACAGAACCCGTAAGCGACTTTGAGAGGATAGGTCCATGTTCTCACTTTGTAATTGTAAAAACCCCTGAGCTAGCGGCATAATTTGCCAGAACTAGTTATTTTCGAATGATATAGTGTTCATTCTGGCGCCCATGATTTTCTTTTCAACTGTAAAGTCACAGTATTATGATACCTTTGTCTGAGGTCGTCATAACTTGTATTTTTTATTGTTTCCAATTGTCATTATTTCTTGCATTTTGATTCTGAGATATATTTAAAAGTAAATATATAATTGTTTGCTTGCTCATGACGGCTAATTGTAACTCTGAGCGTTGCTTTTATGACTTTGCCAATTTGTGTTAATGTTAACGGTAAATTCGCTCGGACTTGTAATCGCCAGTGATAAGAAAATAAATGTCATATTGTGACAATTTTCCTGAATTCCAACTAACGTCGAAATTCTTGCAAAATTAATAAATTTTCACTCCTTCATAAAAATTAAAATTAAAAATCCACAATTATTAATCATAAAGGTATGAAAGATAATTGTAACGTGGTTTGCGCACCAAGGCACCCACCACAACGGCTATACTCAATAACGAATATGGAATCACTATTTTTTAGCGGAGGTTTATTAATAAAGAAACTCGCCTTGTAGTTTCTTGAAGTCTTAGTACATCTCATATGAACTCCCTTAAATAATGAATAATTACAGGAAGGAATAAGATCATTGGATTGGTAGTAGAGATGGTAGTAGAGAAGTATTCATGCTAAGAAGTACTTTTTTTTTTTCTTTTTTTTTTTTTGCAGCTTTGATATAACAGAAAGAAATTCCGTTAAATGATTTTATGCAGCAGTATCTCAGCTTTTAAGATATCCAGCCTACTACTGTATATATCTTTTTTTTTCCGCTATGGCTACTGTTTACATTTTAAAAGTAATGTAAATAAATTAGATTTCGTATTTGTTGTTACAGTGGATTAGTACATACACAGTAGTTTGCTGGCCGACCCACAACCTGCCTCGCGCAAGATAAAAGCACCTGCGCTTCAGCCAGTTGAAGTGATGCGGGCATCGCCCTGCTGGAATGTGCTGCTGGTTGCATAACTGAATAGTGTGCGCGGGCCAGCAGTGCTCAGCTCTAGGATGGAGTATAGGGCTCTGTAAATTATTAGTTTATTTTTCGCCACCTGTAGCGCTACCACACAAAGTGTGGTATTGTTAACTTCCGGTTGATCACTTTGTGTATGTTTTCGTTTGCGATGCAGTCTGTGTACAAGAAGTTAACAGTAAGATAGCTGAAGTAATTACTTTTTAAAGACGGAACACGTAATATGTAGAAGTACACTAAGCAAGAATTGATTAACAGTTAAAAATTCACACCATCAAGGCGAATTAAGTCTTGAGGTTATCGTTACTTTGGCCTCTTGCCGGCATTTCACTCCTCGTTTTGAATCGCTTGAAATCACTTTATAAATGTCTCATTTTAAGCCAAATTATATCACTGTTTTGAGCATAGTTTTTGCATTGTACTTACAAGTTACATAGGAGAAAAGATTGTTTGAAGTTAAATTTGTTTCCGAAGATTAGTTTAACAAGTAGAGTGCCGACCCAAAAAATTAATTTTTGATCTTTCCCGAAAATAAATTTAGCCATTAGTTTTTATTCTTTTTTTTAGTTTAAAAGATTGGTCCATGCTGCTGGTCGTCCTCAAAATTTGCGTCGATTGACGGCAAATTTAGTCTTGTAAACGCTTGCGGTTTTGTCTACTGTTCTTTTTTTATCATTCTGTAAAATGCTGTTTACATTATGGATTGTTTAACATCCAAGGAAAATCTTAACTGCAACATACTTTTGTCATGGTCTACATATTTTTTTATTTTTATTAAAAAGGGAGAAGAGAAAAAGAAAAAATCGCGTGAAAACAATAACCTTCACCAAGCTATTTATAACTTTTTTGTCAGTTAAATAGATTTTCAGTCAATCCAAAGTATTTTTTAAAGTTAATTCTCTCATAGAACGTAGCAGATAATTGAAAATAAACTACAGCAAATCAAGGCTACGTGAAAAAAAGCAACCAATTACCACAGCTGTCAAGCGATGAATTAAAATCCGATTTAGCAAAATGACGACGGTTCAAGTTTACGTTGCGATACACGACATCATTAACTTAAGATACAATGAGTGTATCAATGCGCATGTGACTGAGGCTTTGATTCTGTAGCGACAATATTAACGGAGATTGTGGTTAGGTTGAAATTCGGCCTGGACCATAATGAAAACAAAACCTTCAAGTCACATCAAAAGGCACGAGGAATTTAGTTATTTAAACAACTTTCGTAAGTACTATGTCACGTTGTGACGTCGTGTATCGCGATGTAAACTACTCCCAATGACGACTGCGCATTCAGGTCCACCTCGATGAAGTTTTTCCTTGCCGCAGTTGTATAACCCACCTCTTTCGCCGGACTTTATCTTTGGAAATAACATGATACCTGAGACCATTATTTTTCACCGAAATAGCCAAATATCCGTAGATGTAACGATTAACTGGCGTAATTCCGTTTTTAATAAACCTTGTAAACACAGTGCTAGAGCGGAACCGGAAGTTGAGTAAACCACATTTCGGTGGGAATGTTGAAGTTACAAAGCTCTTTAGGTAGCAATACAGAGTTGCATTCACAGTTCCAGCGTTATATATTCTCTTTTAACATAAATCAAAATTTAATGAATAGGATAAGAATTATTGAATTGTTAATATATGCAACATAGGCTTGAAGAAATCAGCTATATTTCATAACAAGCATTTTTTTGGTGTTTCTGTTTCATGTTTACAGAATTAAAAACGTGGACAGTAAGTAGAATTCAAAGCAACACCGTTGGAACTAGTCTAATGTATTAAACCTGAGTAGATCAGATAAGCGTCCACGATTTTTTTTTTTTTTTATTTTTTTTATTTTTTTTAAAAAGCAACAACATAAGTGTGTGTATTGGTACAGAAAATGCCGACAACAACCGTTGACGTATACATCAAAAGAGTTTCCGTTAGTGGTATTAACTATCTTCAGCGCTATTTTAAAAAACCTGCCAACAATATTCGAGAGAGAAAAGATTTCAGCGTTAAATAAAAACCTTTCTGTTTTCTCCTGTCCTTTAATGTTAAATGTGCTTTCATTTTTTACAATTTCAGAATTTTGCTCTCAGTTCCTTCAATTTCTCTAATCTAAAACGCTTTTTCTTTATTTTAATTGTTGTACATTAGTTCCTCGTTCGCTAGTGTAACTATGACTGAAATTTCAATGCATTCGTGTGTTCTTTACGATAAAAATGTTTGAGATTGTCGAATGTATTTGCCGCACGGTTTTGGCATTTGAATTTTCCTGTATTTGGATAAATTGATTCTGTTCACTATAAGGTAAGAAACTGGATAGCATATATTTCATTTGCATGATCTTAGTGGTGCGTTCATAATCGTCTTTCAAGTTCATAAGAATTAAGTTTGCTTATATAAATTTCTATGAAAGATTTTATCTTTGCTGTTTTCTTGATAGCTTTTTAATTTAAATAATCGTTCGAAAACATTTATTTATACTTTTGGGTTGGCTTATAAAGGTAGAAATTTTAGTTCACGATGTATCGTAGCTCAAAGCGAGAGTAAGTATTTTTGATGGGTATTGAAAACGAAGCTGTTTGGAACACTGGAAACTGATTGTTATCTTTCTGTAGACACGAGATTTCTGTTTACTCTTTTATCATGGAGGACTTGTGTCCAAAAAGGACATGAGTATCTGCTCTTAAATGTGAATTTTATATCTGGAGAACAGCTATGGTATAATACAAATCAGTTCAGGGATGATTTCCTCCTACTTAGCACGATCAGTGTTTCATCTACATCGGTTAACTGTGGTTATCATGCCTAACTGTTACACATAGTGTATAAAGATATTGACAAGAAACCTCGTCTGAAACCAATGTTCCACTCTCTTTTAGAACGTAATAACCGTTTCAAATAAGAAATGCAATGATTCAAATTTAACTATCTTTGTAATTGCAAGGCTTGTACTATTAATCGCTTTGTTATTTTTTTATATCTACTGTTTAAATTCATTTTCTCTACTGTTTCAAATACAGACTAGTATACAGAATTTTCAGTTCTGTGTTTCAGAGTGTCCGTCGTCGTCCATTGCTTCTTCAATAGGTATGAATTAGTTTTCATAGGTTTTGGTAACTTCGTACTACGGGCAATTTTCAGAATATCCTTCAGTAATAGTTGGGTCATCAAGGTTTTTACACACTTTTGTGATTAATTTGGACAAAGAGCTATTCATAGCTTGTTTGCTATTGTAATCATAGTGACTTCTTTGATTTTTTCTTTTAAAAAAATAGTAACCATCGTGTTATGTTTCGTAGCAAACACAATGAACTTTTTGGTAAAAAAAAAAAAAAAAAAAAAAAAATAAGTGTGATGTTTATCATATCTGCTGCTTGGTTATGAAGTGATGCTGTTGGAGGTAATGTTATGTTAAACTACAAGCATTATCACGGTTTAGATCTATATATGGTATTTGCATAAATACTGTGACATATCTTTTATCTAACTCTAAAATGTTAGTGTTAATAATTCAAAATTTCAAAAGAATGGTCAGATTTTTCCAGCTGCATAACACAACATGTTACCTGCATTTACACACACTCCAAACAGCTTCTTTTTTACTAACTTGTTTTTATGAGAAGAAGCTGTATAATGCCATAGATCCTATGTTATACAAAATTACCAATTAATTAAAATTTAAAACTTCATTACTGATAACTTCATTCTACTTTATACTGACTTAATATACTTACGACTGCGAGAAAAAACTAGACGTATTATCACATTTTAGATTTATATCTAGAATTTGTATATCGTTATCATATCGTTTATCCGACTCTAAAACATTTGCATTTTTTCACAGTTAAGTTACTGTCAAATATGATTGATTCCAACGAAGGTTTGGATTATTTCATATGTCTAACATATCGCATTGATTACTTTTAAACACCCTCCACAAAGCTTCATAATTGCTTACTTATTTTGTGATCAAAAGTAGTACACTGAAATGCCTTTTATTTTACTTTGATTCTACTTTTCATCCGTGACATTTGCTCTTCCATTTATGATAATGAAATGTCAGAATTTTATTGGGATAAATATTTTACTGTGTTCACCTAAACAGTAATATATTTCTACGTTTTACTGTATACACAGTGATGTATTGCGTAAGTAACTCCTTTTTATCTAAGGAAGTTTTGAAAACAAGCAGTTACAATAACTCTATTCCTTCTCTAAAGTACATGCTCTTAACTATCCAATTACTGAAAGAAATAAAAGAATTACAAAAATTTATTATGGCACTTCTTTTGTACGGAGAAAAATATGTATATATATTTTAAAAGGAATAATAACAAAACAATGCTCAAATAAATTATTTATTAAATGTTACGAATATTAATTTTTAAAAATTTGGAAGAGTTAATGAAATATGCAACTTAATACGTATGAGATCTTAGCAGAAATTTTTGTTGAGGCAAGAAAAATTAATTACTAAATTTTTATAGCAAAAAGTTATATAAAAATAAAGCTAGCTTTGTTTTTTTTTTATGTGTCCATCTATCATCTTACAGATATTTTAAATTAAAGTGGTTTAATGTTTTCAAAATTGTAACCGTCAGTTGCATCTAAACAGTTTTCTATAGGTGAAATTAAACGCAGGTAAATGGTTCACACCAATTCTTTTTGTGAGTACGGTTGTTAGGGAAGGATAGTGTGCAGGTCCTGGAGGATATTACATTCCGGGCGACTCCGCAAGCACGCAAGCTGAGCGGAGCGGAGCGCTTTACGAAACATGAAAGAGAACGCCGTACCGAGGATCAAAACGGCCGCCCCGCCAGCCACACCGGAATAAGAAATGAGTCTGTCTCACCAAATCCTCCCATTTCACGGCTGCCTCCAGGCCTGAAGACCTGTCCCCAGAGGTCACGGCAACTGTCCAGCGGCCAACAAACAGTACCCCAGCATACTGCGGCACTACCAACAGCACAGAACTGTGTGAGGCGACAGATGAGAACTATCAAATTAATGTGTTAAATCGCTGTTAAATCGCCGTTAATAACAAATATTTACAGAATGAAGTATAAGGAAAAATATTCTAAATGTCGAAGCAGAGTATTTGAGATGGAAAAGATTGTCTGTATCTCACTCTCATGTTTTCGTGTACATTTTATCTGTATTAAGAATATCTATGGAGCAAGTTTTCAGTAATTAATAATATCTTTGAGCATGGAGTCTGTAATTAATATTATCTCTGGAGCAAGGAGTAGTCTGTAATTAATAATATCTCTGGAGCAAGGAGTCTGTTATTAATAATATCTCTGGAGCAAGGAGTCTGTAACTAAGAATGTCGCTGGAGCCATGGAGGAAAGAAATACCTCCATGGCTGGAGTAAGGAATCTGTGAGAGAGGAGAGGTATATATATATATAAAAAAAGGTGGAGTTTTGAGTTAGGAGTTGTGGAAAGAAGATCGGACATATGTACACATTTTATCACATCACTCGTAAAAATGTTATTAAAAAGGCCCATAACGGATATAATGTTAATATAATTGTGAAGGTGTATGTTATCGTGGTACAAGCTATAGGACTGAATTGTTAAATCTGAATAAAATTAGTGAGATTAATCGGTGTTGCATCTAGATGAATTATTTTCTTATTAGCAATGAATTTGGATAAAGAATAAAGGTAGGTTTAAAACTTTAAAGCTTATAACGATCTTTGGAGAAGGAGCATCGTTGCAGAAGGAGACTGTTGCAAGAGTTCGACTATGTTAGGAAGATATATATAGTTTGTGTTAATACCAAGGAATAGAGGTTGTAATATTTATTGTATGTTTGAAAACTGTTAAGTGTCTCTTCCGGTAAAGTAAATTGAATTAGGACCTACTTTCCGAAAGGAAAATGAATAAAATTGCGGAAATAGGAAGTTCGCTCATTTGAATATAATTAAGTAACGGAAAGTGTATTTGATTACGACCTGAATAATAAAGGTTCTGCCACGTTTGTAAAAATAATGTTAATTGTGCACGTTATTAAAGTGATACTTTTTACTGTAACTGTTATTTTTACTAGCAGAGCCCATATATGACGGACGTAAAGATTGAAAGTAATCAAAGGCAAAGTATAAAACTAAGAAAGAATAAAAGGGAAAGCAAATCAAAACAACAGTATAAAATGAAATAAAGCAATGTTACTAAAGCTAAAAAAAAATATCAATAGAAATACTTTTTAGTACATTACTACTTCGGGTATTTTCTCCACATAATTTCGATTTTCTAAGAAGGAAACAAATTTTGAAATACAAAACCAATGGCATAATTTATTTAATATCTTATCTCTGAAGTGATTCGAACGTGACCATTTCTCTTCCTGTCGATGGGAAAGCCACTTATGAGACAATCCTTGGTGGATTGGTCGTGCTCATCGTCAATTCTGGAAGATCAAATCTAAAGATAACATCTTCCCATTTTAGGATCTTTTATTGCTCTGTTCTGCCGTTAAGCTGTTCACCGTATCAACAAAACCACATTTCTATCTGGTCTCTTCCGTTAAAATATGGAGACACTATTTTACTAACTTGTACATCGTATCATTCACAGCAAAATATATGAACAAATTGTAGTGCCACACATAGCAAATAAACAAAGTCTTACTTCCTCGCTGCGGCACAAGTTTTTCACTGGTCAAAAACTAAACAGATATCTACCAACCATCACATTTTAAATTGTATCAAAGATGTTACATAATTACGCGACAATTTCGAGCCATAAATCGTTACTACTCACACACTAGTAAATACTGTAGTACATACTCATAAAAATAAATTCATTGAAGGCATTAACCTCACAAACCATTGACTTCCAATAGTTATAGTGTTTTCCCTTCAATACCAAATTCAAATGTGAACAATGCATAACCACTAAAAGCTAAATTCCGATGGAAACCTCATTCTTCTTATTGTTTTTGTGCAATGGTACGTCATAAGTTCAGTGCCAGAGCTCGATTCGCCAATCTGGTGAGTGAATGGTGAAGTATTTGTGAAAATTAGGTTTCGATTTGCGGTCCAGCTACAAGCTTTTCGGTTTTCCTTGCTTTCCTGAAATTAGTCCAAGCTAATGTATGGATAGTTCCTTGATAACGGCTGGGTTACATTTCGTTATTTGCCAATAATCTTTTTTCCATTATAAAGACCTCACTTTCGACGAGGAGAAAACCCACAATGGAAAAGAGAAAGGTGGCCAAGGAACTGTAATGGGTACATATATAATAATACTTCACAGTAGAATGATAAAAACTGAGAAATTTTGAGAAAGAAGCGTGTTCCACGCGTTTTTGCCTACTAACAGTCAGATGCATTGCTCCTTACGATTGGCTATATATTAATCTGTCGAAAGTTAATGCATATAGATGTTACCTTCAATTTATTCTAAAGTCTTATGAACACAATTAAATACAACACTTTAATAGAGCAATCTAGAACTAGCTATTATTATTATTATTATTATTATTGTTACTCCGCGATTCACTAAAAGTGTGTCAGATGAACTTGGAGTATCATCCAGCACAATTAGCAATACATTCGATTTCGGTGAATTCTAGTAGTTTATTTCTACAGTTGTTTCGTCAGAACAAAACTTCTGTTAGAAGTTATATTAGAACATTTCTCGATAGACGATTCTACTCCACCATGCAGTTGGTTTCTTTTTTTTTTTTTTTTTTTTTTGTGTTTGTTTCCTTCATCAACCCAATTCCACAGCCGGTGAAAAAACATACCATCTTGAAACTTGTATATTCAGGAGCAGAGTTTGATGTAGAAAAAATAAGGGAGAACTGAGCAGTTAGGTTTCTTTCTCTTAACGCTGCACGGTGAGAACATTTAAGGAGGAAAACATAAGAGTTTGTTTCTTAACTAAAATGAATTTAACCAACAATTTTCAATTGTTTGAAGGACTATGCTCCTTGAAATAAGTGTCTTAGGATTTATACGCTGTCGACACACTGCATGCTGCTGCGGGCTTGACCATAGAGGGAGGAACGTAATATAATTTTCCGGCTGTAACATGACTATCGATGCGTATCGTCCATAGGTCGCACAAAGTAACTATTAACAGGCACATTAATCCCCACACAATTGCTACCGTTGTTATGTTAACGTGATGCATCAAGAGATGATGAGGTAATTAGTTGATTTCCTTCTTCGCACCTCTGAAGCGGTGAGATGCGTTCTGTTTACGCGCTCCCCTAGAGAAATGAGCAGAGACTAAGCATTATTACTAGTTCACGGCTCAGATTAGCTCCGAATGAAGCCGTCTCGAGGCGAACTGAATAATTCATGAGTCGCGACCAGAAATTAAGGCTAGTACTCACAGCCGTAGCAGGTTGGGCATGTTGCCGAACAGCATGTCGGGGATGTGCCGCAGACGGTTGTTGTTCAGCCGCCTGCAACAACAACAACAACAAAAGATTAAAAATCAGCGTCCGAAGTTGATTGGTAATCAAACTGGCGATAGCACTAAGACACGATAGTCGGCAAGCGAGCGAGTGCTACAGAGTCATGTTTACATGTACTTAAAACCAATAGCAACACTGATGTATTGGTTGACAGTAAAGGTCTTGCACTTGGAAAATATTTCCAGAGACTAGATATTTTTAAGTATATTGTTTTTCTTAACAACATTCATGAGTGTAATAGCATCGACTTAACCATTTTCAAGAAAAAGCGGAAATATTAGTCGATTCACGTATCTCTAACCAAATAGAAATGCAAACCTACTGGCAGTTGCATAAGGCGTATAGTGAGAACAGAGCTTCATGCCAGTAAGTCGTGTATGTTTTGATATCATACAAAAGAAGATTACTCCAGAGGAAAGTACTAAATTCGATTAGTCTTTTTTTTTGTGGGTAAGGGTGTTAGGGATTGGAAAAAAATTACCAAGTGAGATAATGAATAATTTACCTAAAATGCTGAAGGAATTTAAAATTGAAGTTCGTAAGCCCCAAAAGTTGCTGGTTTCAGCAATTTAACACTCAGAGTAATAGATGACTGAGGGAATTGCCGCCACCGGAGCATATGCTCCATCGCAATTAAAATTAATTAATTAATCGATTTAGCCCAACCAAAATTTTGATTTCTGTCTTGCTATAACATAATTAAACAAAAAATTAGTGAAACGTCACAACAGACTGCAGTATCAGAATAATAAAAATGTTTTCGTATGTATTTAACTGTTCTTCGTCATTCAATCTCTTCCTCGTTGCCCTTGCGTAGTTCTTCGATAATCTATCATTCTTATAATTACAGGCTTAAAGCTTTTTCTTGGTACGGGTTCTAACGTGGAATTAAAGGAAAGTCACGTATACTCTAATTATCCTGAGAGAAGCTGAGTACAGTTTTGTAGCGGTCGTTATCTTGGTCACATTCCAGAATTCTCCAGCACTGGACAAGGGGCTGCCTGGAGACCTCCCACATGGTTAAAACCGCCGGGACACACCAGATGGCTCTGCGGTCGCCTGAGACCGTCTTTATGAATACGCACGCCAGTTTTATACCCCGCTATTCCGTTTTTTTTTCTTTTTTTCAACAACAACAACCATAAGGAATCCTTTGTTTTGCGTGAACGGAAAAACAGACGGTGGAGCTAACGAGAAGGCTATTTACGATGTATAAGAAGCGTGGAATGTCAATAAATAGAGCTCGCAGGCAACCTGAGTGTTCTCCAGACCGTTTACTTGTACAGGAGGGCTGGATCGCTGATACCTACTGGAGAGGCCATTTCGCTGTTTGTATGGTGTTTGAAACTCTTCCCGAGCATCAAACGTTAGTCGTCTCTTAAAACTACCCAGAAGTGCAGTTAAATCATTTTTAGAGGCACAGATCGGGACAAAGAAAAACGGCGTACAAACTGAAGCGGAAGTTTTGGGAATGTCAACGTGTTACCGTGGAGACTTCCCACTCTGTCCAGAAGTTAAATAAACTTCTTCACACTCTGAAACAATCAGGCGAGAGATGTGACGTTATCTGTTGTAGCGAACCAACTAACCGTCAACGCTATGTCGTGGGCCATTTACTCCATTTTAATCAATTTGTAAAAACAATCAATATTCACGAAATGCAAATAAATTTTATTTATTTTTAATTTTTTATATTCGGGAGGACGCCGGTTCGAATCCCCGTCCAGATTTGGGTTTTCCATGGTTTTCCCAAATCACTCCAGGCGAATGCTGGGACGCTTCCTTTAAAAGACCATGGCCGAATTCCTTCCCGATTCTTTCCCCCCAGTCCTTTCTCGCCTCTGGTGACCTCGACGTCAACAAGGCGTAAAGCCATAAGCAAAAAAAAGTTTTATTTTCTTCGGATGCGTTTCACTCCAGTCTCAGAAGAATCTTCAGCATGAAATATTGTAGTTCTTGTTAGTTTTTTTTTTTAACTGCTTAACGTCTCTTAACAGCGAGGTCTTTAGAGACGGGAAAGGAAAGGGGGTAAGGAATGGGAAGGAATTCGGCCATGGTCTTTTAAAGGAAGCATCCCGGCATTTGCCTGGAGTGATTTGGGAAACAATGGGAAACCCAAATCTGGATGCCCGGACGGGGATTCGAACCGGCGTCCTCCGGAATGCGAGGCCAGAATGCTAACCGTTACACCACCACTCTCGGTTTCACTGTTAGTATTAATATTAAATATACGTGGACATTATTACATTCTTTCAGTTACAGGATACGATAATCATTGTGAAGCCCTGGTTAAATCTGACGCGGCTATTTATATTAAAAAAATACTACAGCATGTGTTGTTACAATTCCATCCTCAATTTTTTTTTGATTGTGATTTTACTCAGCCCTGTACGTTACACAGTAAGTGATTTACAGGTAAATTATTCGTTTTACTTGTCAAAATGGTTTCTCGTCTGCAGAGCTATAGTCTGGCGTGAAGTACAAAATGTTTTGGAAATAAACAATGCCACCATCACCACCTGAGTCTATGTTGTATACCAAATGATTGGCTGGCAAAACCGTCTTTCACATGCGTTAATATGTACGAGTATCTTCGGCTCATATTAAGGTGTATAAATACTACTAAATAAGAACCCAAAGCTTTGATTGAGTCAATACTTGAAGTTTTTCTATGCTAAATTTATGTAAAAGTCTTACAGTTGGCTAAAAGCGTGATTTCAACTAGAACTTGACAAAATAAAAGGTTTGTGCTGCTATTCTGTGAACTGCTACCTGCTATAGAAGCAGATTTATTTTATCTGGAGATTTTATCCTAAAGATTGAATGATTGTGTTGCCATATGTTTGCGGAACGTGTAATTTGTTTTCTGTATGACAGGTGTATTTTTGTTTTGAAATGTGTATTTGACAAGGCTGATATTGGGTATCGCATTCATCCAGGTGACTGTGCGAAAGCGCCTATAAACGGCCTATACGTGGGGTCTTGACGCAAGCCTGGTCACGTTACAACTTTTAGGTTGAGTGTGGTGGCGGCTTAACGGGTTACAATACTTACGTTAATTTTCAAATGTTTTATCATATCATTTTTTCCGTAACACTATCAATAATTTTTGGATAAATTTAACCCATTTATTCCTAAGTGTACAACTTTTCTAGATAAATTACGATTTCGTATTTCAAAAATAATGTTATCCACCGATTTGATAGTATTCGACATCGCGCTGGACAAGGGATGGGTGGACGCTGGCGGGACGCCGACGCTGACGACGTAAGGCGCCGCGACGCATGCTTACAGTATTTGTGAGGGTTGGCGGGTGGCGGTGTTGCCACATCGTGCACTGGCAACGCCGCCCGCCCCCCTCCCTCCCGCACCGGCCCTAATCTGGCTTACATATTTAATCGCGCTTATTTGTCTCGCGCCAGAGGACAGACAATAATACCTTGCCCCGGGCCCGCAACCAGTCGGGGAGGGAGTCGTTTTAATTCGTGTCCCTGGAGTTGCCGGGCACACAAAAACTGGACACCGCACGACAAGCTCCGGCCAACCACAATATGTTTACCAACTCGTATTCTGTAGGATAAACTTCCCGCTTCAGACGTTTGTCAACATTCCACATTCTGGTAGCTGGGCCAACCAATGACACTTCACTCTAATTATAATCCAATTTATTATGAAAGAACCATCCCGACATTCGTGTGGAATGACTACGAAAAACTATCTACCATGCACGGCATCCGAATTCTGATATACCTGGTTTATCAACGTAAAGCCTTCCTATAGAAAGGAATAATAATGTGACCCATCAATTACATCACACATACCGGTTTTCTTTGACGAAGAGTTGCGGTTCCTGAATTAGTAACCTCTTTCACGTGAATTGTTGTGATATTGAATTCACTGTAGATATATACTGCCATATGCATAATTCAACTTAGAATTTTTGTTTCCCATTATAAATTAAACGTGATGTAATGAAGTTCACCTGCTGCGCCAATTTCTACAATCAAGTGCAATTAATTCAAAAAAACCGGATTGATACCCGTGGGTGAGCGATTCACGGAAGAGTCTGGTATTGATTTTTTTCCCCTTTACGCCTTGTCGACGTCGAGTTTATTAGGGGCGGGATGTGAATGGGGATAAGGAACGGGGAGGAATTCGGCCATGGCCTTTTAAAGGAAGCATCCCGGCGTTTGCCTTGGATTGATTTGGGAAAACCATCATCATCAATAATATCGTTGGGGACTATCTCCAGTTTCCGGGATGAGATTTTCGAGCCTTCTTGTGTTTCTATCTTGGTTGTTATGGACGATCATCTTCCACTGCCTTCTATCCAGAAAAGTTTCTCTGTCTGTAATATATTCCCAGTTCCAGCCTTTTCTCTCTATACCCTCCTTCATTTGGTCTGTCCATCTTCTTCTTGGTCTTACCAATGGTGTATTGCCCACTATCCTTTTTTCCAAATAAATTTTTGGTAGTCTTGTACTATTCATTCTCTTGACATGCCCAAACCACTTAAGTCTTAATGACCTAAGTCTCTCTTCCATGGATTCCCTTAACTCTATGTTTGATATAGTCTCATCAATCTTTATATGGTCAAGTCCAGTTTTCTGGAGGGCCGTTCTAAGAAACTTCATTTCACAGGCTTGGATCTTCCTAAGGTCCCTTTATGTTAGTGTGCATGTTTCCACAGCATATATGAGAATAGGAATGAGATATGATTTGTACAAGACAACTTTTGTTCTTCTGGGAACCTTCATGACCCATAATAAGCCCTGCACGGTACTGTAGACGTTGGCTACTTTGGTTGCTCTGTTCATTATTTCTAATTCACTTCTACCGTTACTAGCAATTATGCTCCCCAGCTCTTGCAGTTATTGTACAGTATCTGGATCTTTCTAATGAAGTAGTCTGGTATTTTGAGTTTTCTTAAACTTTTCCAAATAATGGGAAAACCATTGAAAACCCAAAGCTGGGTGCCCGGACGGGGATTAGAATGGCGTCCTCCCGAATGCGAGGCCGGAGTGATAACCACTCACACACCGGAGCTTGGTCCGGTATTCAAGAGAACACGGATTCGATCCTCTATACTTGTTGGCATGGTTCTGCCGGCTCTTCTGCTTGACACCGATAAACCGTAAAGTACAAAGAAAACAGTAATAACTGTTTAATAGAGTAATTAGTATCCTCAGATCTGGCTAAAGCGTTTAGGGGTTCAATATAAATTCACTGGATGCTATTCTGGATTTCCTCCAATTCAAAAGCACGAATGCTGTGAAAAATGACAAATCAAAATGGTCTTTCTGGCCACGAGGCTTTAACTGTAGTTTTAGGTAATTCTACCTACATCTTCTTTTCAGTTAACTGTACCCAAACGAAATGAGATATGTGTTACCCTTGTATCGTTACATGGCGCGCAGACATAGTCACATGCAGCGTTGGAAATCATTATCCTCCAACTATTGGTCTAACAACTGGACGATAGGATTCGAAGGTTAAATTGTTAAACAGTATTGTTATAATGCCACATAGACCGGCGTGGTAGTTCAGTTGTAACGGCGTCTTACTGGAGACCAAACTGTCCCCGGTTTGAATCCCTGTCTCGGCGGGGATTTTAAAAGGCACTTAACCCGACCTTTACCTCTGGCACAGCTTTCTGTGTACTGTGAAGTACGCTAGAGTGCTTCCGTGGTTCGGATTCCACGTTAAACTGTAGGTCTCCTTTACCCGGTAGGATTACCGGGTTACGTTAAGACACCTACGATAGAGGCGGAATGCACGCACAGAAAACAGCCTGTCATTGTATCCGTACACCCAAGTGAGCCATAATGCACTTGTGACACGGAGACATTGTCCGCAAGTAGAATTCATTACGGTGACAAAGAAAAATAGTTATTTGTTCTGTCGAATATCCATAATCAGAGCAGTGTTTTCAAGCAATTCATTTTGTTTTTTGTTTGTTTTAAGTTACTCATCAGGTGTATTCTTTCCAGTTTTTCTCTGTCGATCCTAATTTTTAGTATTCAATATTTAATTTCGCTCATGGTGAATACAGTAACGACACCGATTTAAAACTTGTTAAAAAACCAGTTCCCGCCCATTAGAAGACTAGATGTTTATTACCGAGCGTGGTGAGACAGCGGTGACGATCTGGTCTCACATTCGGGAGGACGTGGGTTCGAATCCCCGTTGGGCATCTAGATTTGGGTTTTCCATTGTATTCCAAAATCACTCTAGGTGAATGCTGGGATGCCTCCTTCAACCAAGACCATGGCCGAATTCCTTTTCGTTCCTCCCCCCCCCTCCCATCCTTTACCGCCTCAAATGACCAAGACGTCGACGAGACGTCAAGATGTTTATTTATTTAAGCAGTGTAGTAACCGCAAGCAGAAAGTGAGAATACATTGTTAAGGACGAAGCAGTGTGCCAAAGTATCTGGAAATTCGGATAAATAAATAATTTACTGGTTCCTGATTCTAAAAGAACTAATGTTATTTTCTGAACAATTTTCTTTATTTACAGGTAGAAGTTTTATTTGTAACGATAAATATTTTGTGTTCTATAGTTGCAGCCTGGTTTCAATGTAAGAATGCCAGTGAAGGATTGTTGATGCTGATGTGAGTTAGTTCGAGGATGCCATAGGCACCACACATAACATGCTAGTGTCGATATAAACAGCTATAGAAAGGATGAGCGTTTCATGTCAGACGCAACACGAAATAACCGACCATAGTGACTATTAATTTAGTATGGAAATGGATGTAAATGTAGGCACTCATTCCAGAATTACAAGTCTCCCGAGAATTTCAAATGGAATTCGTGATTGAGCCACTGAATTATGTTACCGAACAGCTATAAAGATAAAGCTATCGGTAACACAGCGTCCCAAAGCAAGACGCTGTGTCTTAACTAAAAATACAGTGACATTCATAAGTGCTGTCTTGATTTTTCTTCAGCGATTAAATGGGAATGAGTGTGTTTAGAAGAACCTTATCTCTGATAATATGGTAAAGTGAGATTAACTATGTTTGCTTCAATAAGGTCGAGTGACCTGGTGGCTCAGTGTTTAAGGCGTCAACTGGAGATAGAAAGGTCATTTGTTCGAATCCCTGTCTAAGTGGAGGTTTCTAAAGGCCGTCAACCCGACTTTCACCTCTGGCACATCTTGCTGTGTAATGCGAAGTGCGACAGAACGCTTCCGTGGTTCGGATTTCATGTACATCCCCAGTATCGGGTAATACTACCGGTTTAAGCTAGATGGATACAATAGGGCCGGATTGGGCAGCAGATAACCTTGTCACCAAGTCATAACGACCACAAGAATTTATTTATCAATAAGAACGAAAGAATTCACTACGTTTGAGCGAACATTATTGTCGATTATGATCTGAATTGAACACCCAAACTTGCCATTTGAATAGTGTAGAAGATCTTACAACCTCCCACATGTCTACTTAAATCAATAGGAATCTGCACAAAAGTAAATCAGATCCTTAATGGCTGTAACCGGAACCACGAGCTATAACTGTTAGCAAGTTAAATCCATCACTAGAAGCAGTTTTCCCAAAACGGCGCTCATAAATATCTGGGAGTGGTTTTATTTCAGTGTGTGTATTTGTGATACTTCACATTACCCACCACCGTATATCACAAAGAAGAATCGTCTACATGTTCATGTTTTCACTGAATTATGCATGCATTTCTTCTTAAAGTGTAGTGGTCTCTTATTTTTTATTGAAATTAATTTCTCTGTTGACCATTCATCTTTTATATTTTTGAAATCGTGTTAGAACTTTCGCAATCGATGATCATGAACCGAAACAGCATAACGTGCAACACAGTTTATTTGTATGCTAGTGTAAGCCCGTGGCCGTTTTTTGCGTATCGTCATGGGTTTGGAATACTTCCAGTTTTTCGTGTCAAAGATTATAACATGTTGATCTGACAAAATATGAACTTGACCTGTGTTTCACCCATAGGGCGAATAAAATTTCTTGGCTTTGAAGAACTCAAAAGTATTATTAAACGTAGGTTTTAAACACGGACAGGGAAGATGATGCAATCGTATAATTGTTTCAATGGTCGTAGACTCGAAGTTGCTTAAACACAAACTTGACTTGTATTTGACTCTTAAAGTTCACTCTGCAAAATTTACAAATTTCCTGTTTGCTCAGAAAGCATCACATTTTTTCCTGAGACGGGCAAACACTCATAATGTAATCATTGGTCACAGTATCTCTAATGGACAGAGAACTTAATACATTTTCCATATTATTAAACAGTTGATCAACTCCGAAGGAATTAATTGCCACAATAGTTGATTCGGTAGCATATTTCGTCTGGAATCCACTTAAAATAACCTAGTAACTTGCGTACAGCGAACATGAACAAAGACCATTAATATAGTGGTCAGTAAAAAACCTAAAAAGCAAATAATCCGTATTGCATAAACCGTAATGCATAAACTTTGGTCAAGCAACATCATTAGTGAAGGTTTTAATTAAATTGAAATTTATTCCAAGTAGGAATTACAATTGACATTCGTGGTTACAGCAGAGACCATGAGTAATTAAATTTTTCTTAAATTTTTTTTTAAGTTGCATTCATTAGCAACATGTTACTCAAAATCAGATTCACGTTAATCGATAGTTTTTAAACTATGAAACGCTATTACAAGCAAACTTAATGAATGTATTATTGAAATTAATTTAGTAACAGTTGCTTCGCTATTAAAATGTGGACATAATCACGAATTTCTACTAATGGTATATCTGGTCGCTGTTTTGTGAGCGAAGGCTGACACGTGACACCGTTCTCCAGCCAATAGCTATCGAGGAGAGTGGATTTACGAAATTATATAGTAGATATAAAACTACAACAGTAACATGGCATAAACGAGAAGAATTAATGTAAAGGTCTTCGGTTCGAATCCATGTCATGGTGGAATTTTCATTTACCTTTACCTTTGACAAAGCTTGGTCTGTAATGTGAAGCTTCCGTTATTCTGATTCCAAGTTGAACTGTGGTTCCTTTTCAGCCGATAAGATCAACGGGTTAGGTTAGGTAAGGAGAAAAGGAACTGGCCGCCCTCCCTCCAATACAAGCATAAGTAAACCTCCTTCGGCAGAATCTAATCAACCTTCGGGTTGAAAACCAAGTTTAGCTTAGATTTTTCATTACTTTGTATTTTATGAACTGTCCTAAATATTACGAAGCTTAGTATGTTTTCTAAATATTATTACTTTCAATAAATTCTACTACCATTTTTTTAATATTCCTGTTATGAATAAAAGACGAATTAGTTATGTATTTGCCTCTACATGACAAAGATATTAAATGTAGTAACAATGAAAAAATGTTCTGATGTTTCTGGTTTTTGAAGAGTAAGAATCTTTCTCAAATTAGTAAGACGTCTCTTTGATAACGTAGTTCAAAGTGTTAGCAAACTTCAAGACGTTTTGTAATTTAATTTTCTTTCTTTATAAATAGATAAATATTTTTGATCTGCATGATTTTTTTTTTTTTTTTTTTTTTTTTTTTTTTTTTTTTTTTTTTTTACTGCAGTAATTGCTTGATTAGTTTTGATGAAAATCATCCTCTACAACCCACACTTTTGTGAACTTGAGGCAATAGACGTAGATACAAATAGTAATTTTCAATCAAAAATATTTTACAATGTTTCACCTTTATATCTAGTTGAACCAGTTCTTTAAGTGTAAATCAGAACTGTTATACGTCTTTTTAGTTTCAATATATGTTAAATGTTCCATTGTAATATAACATAGATACAGAGGAATCCAACTGGATTACCATCAGATCAGGCAATATAAATAGCCATATAGTTTAAAAAATGAATAAAAATCTTTATAACATGCATGTCTTGCTGGACGTTTTAAAATAAACTAGAAAATAGAATAGGCTTAAAATGCCCTTTTTAAGAGACACAACCGCAGGAGCTATCGCCGGGCTCTGCGGTTAGCTGTTGGGTTCTCTGATAGCCGTAAGAAGTCGAGACAACCTTGAGCACGCTATCCTGAGGGTTGGGCAGTACACTGCTTATTGTGTCGTCCATAATTAAGGCTGTACAAACAGCAACTCGGCCACCGAGGAAGCGGGCCGTCAGTATATATTAACGTCATTTTCCAGTGCTCCTGCTTACCGATACATCTTAAACATTTACATTCTCCAGACTCACTCCAAACCGGTTGGTTCACAGTTTATTAATAATGTATTTTGACTTAATAGTGCCATTAAACGTGGCTATACAGTAGTACTAACGCGTCGAATTCTGCGCAAACTGCAGCCTCTGTCTAAAACGCATTTCTGTTAACTGCACAACATACGTAGAAAACTTCTCTCCAGTTTCGTAGTAATGAAAATTTATTTATGTATTTTGAGCACCTGAGGATTGGAAGAGCTCCAAGAAGTTGAATCACATGAGTCTCAAGAATTATTCCTTGACTTGAAGAGCCGATCAACTTTCCATATAACCAAGACATTATGGTCAATCTCAAATTTTTAAATATATTAAATTACATATTTGCCTAGTTATTGTCACTGCAAAGCTTTTATACTTTTACTAACGAAAATTTTAAGCTACGTAAATAATTAAATAGAGATAATAGCACGGCAACTAATTCAGTTATCCCAAAACTGGAATTTCTAGGACCATCTCCTTTTCTCTCGAAGCATTTTTAAATTTACATGTGTGATATTACAAGAGATGAACATAAATATTTTTTTTAAATGAAGTTTCCGTAATCAATCCGGGTACAGAAACGAGAAGACATCAAATTTGAGACATGAACTGGGCACAGCTTTTAAAAACTGAGTCACCAGTACGAGAATAGATGCTTAGATATTACTTGTTTCTAGTGAAGCAAATACAAGCCAACGTTGCTCCCTCAATATGGAACGTGTGGTGAAGTGACAGTGTTACAAATTTCAATAAAATTGATCGTATGATTGCTCGCTAAAAGAAGGATTAAATTAACTGTAGAAAAGATTTCACATTGTTTAACGCAAATGGCATTACGGAAGCCATATCGTCCTAAAACACAAAGCAACTACAAAATATTTTTGATTAAAATGAGCTTAAGAGTATATATATAAACGCTGTGCCTTCTGATGTGATAACGTAACGAGAAAAATAATTGAGCTGAAGTATTATCAAAATTATAGGAAGATTCTGTCAATTACTGTTACATAAAAATACTAACTAAAATTTCCTTTCATAGGAGGTGTGATTTATAATAATAGCTTGCTACGTGTTAATTGTAATTTATCCTACCTTTGACAAAAATAGATATCACATCTAGATATCAAAACGGAGATTTGAACCTGCGTCTTCCCGATCATGAGCACAGAATGTGACTTTACTATGGAATCTGATAAAAACGAAATAAACAAAGAGATCTGAAACAGTCTAAACTCTTCCCCTGCAAGAACACTAAAGATCTATGAAATGTGTTGTTTTCGTTTTTCACTCTGCGCTAAATGATGGATGTCTGCCACAAAAGTATTGTTGTTTAGAAACTCCTGCTGCATTTGAAAATTTTTTTGATGAGAGTAAAGACCATAGTGTAAAAACTTTCTCTCTTGTCGTGCAAGTTAGCAGTTTCACCAGCAATATCTGGTATTTACGAATCGCCACGAATGAAGGCTATTCTATCGCAATGAAAAGGTTCGTTAAGGATTGAGAAATCAGTTCGACCGGAGCTATGCAAAAACAAAACCATGTTGTCTATTATCGGAGAGGAATGCGTCATTAGGGGCAAGGCCCGAGGGGCAGCGCGGACAAAACACAATCAGCGCTGACAAAACACAATCCGGGGGAGCGAGGGCGAGCTAATTAATAAAAGGGAGGGCGGCGGCGGCAGCTAATTATAGAATTAGCAGGCGGGCGGCGTGGTCTTTGCTGCTACTGGAGGAAGGAAGCGGCCCAAGACGGGTGTTAATTATGGAACAAGCGGCCAGCCACACTGAATCTCAAGCAATGTCTGGAACGCCTTCCTTCCAGGGATACTAACAAAACGGAAAAGGACAAATATCATGTGTCCATTCTTCATTGAGGGTAAAAGTATGCAGTAGAACGAAAAAATAATAACCAAATGGCTACTGTTGTTATCGTAATATCAACGCGTGTTCAACGTGCTACTAAATGAATTGTTGCTTTTACAAAAAAAAGTGGCATGCCTTTGCATACTCTCCTTAGGGTTACTTCCAATCAATTATCTTTTGCATTCTGTTTTATAACTTATTTCGCCTTTAAGCCCGTCAAAACTGACGGGTGAGTGGAATGTTCCGGCATGCGGTTGCCTAAACAGATACAATTGTTGTTATGTAATGCTCATAACCTTATTTTGTAATTTGTACATATTTTGGTTGTAGTTTAAACAGCGATACTGATGGTAGTTCTACTGAATTAATGATGTCAGAATTAGGCAACCAATTAAATTAAAAATAAATTAGGAATCGCAAAACCTTATATTATAATGCGTGATATTGGTTTTATTCCTGGTCTAGGTCTCATTCAGCACCATAAATACGAAACTACTAACGTCCGTTTTGAAATAATAAATAGTAACTCGGCGCTTATCAAAATAGCTTAAATTATTTATAAAAATAAATTCATTGTGAATTATTCTCTAAAAAAACTGTGTCAGTTGTCATTCTAGTCCTGTCTGCATTTCGACATAACCACAACTTCTACTAATATTACAGTTCAAAAAATTCAATGTAATGCGATCTAAATTTGTCCTAGTGGATATATTTACATACGTCTTATATAGTGACATCAGTAATAAAAACAACTAATAATTAATATATCAATTTAAACGCAGTACATAACTTTATTTCAGTGTTTCGCCAAATCATTTCTTCGAGCATATTATAACAGTGACTTAAAATATCTTCATCGAATAGAAATATCTTGTAAGTCCGTAAAAAAAAGGTGTGTTGAACGCAGTATTTTAGCAGTTCGTTTCGTCAAAAAACGCTCATAATATTGAAAATGGTGTGATGCAGATATTTCTTAGCTTACTGCAATAACGGTATCGCTGTACAGAGATTATAAGAAAAATCAATATCGAACGAATTTCAATTAATATAAACCAACTAATAATTAATATTTCGATTTTTACGAAATACATACTTTTCTTTTAGTGTGCTAGCAGCTCATTTGCTCGTGCATGTTTTCCTAATAGAACTGTTAAAAATAACGGGAATAACCCCAAAAATTTCCAGTCGTTTTTGGTTGGACAGCGAAGGTAGGAAGCGTGATGTCAGAGTGTGACAGACATCGCTACATCGTGAACAAGATTGGCATTTTATAAGTATATTACTTAATTAGCGGGAGAGGTTCTACTGCTTGAGTAGTTTGTTTAGTTTAAAATGTAACAAAGTTACAAGAGGTTTGCCCGTCTGCTGGGCGCACGGTTTTCCAATTGTCACTTTAAGCGTAACGACAAGACGGGATAGAATTTAAGGATTATTATGTCGCCAGTCGCAGAGCAGAGCCCGAAAGAGCTGCTATGTGTGGGACAGACATAGTTGATTGTTTGGTGGGCATGCGACCGTGTTTGCCGCATTTATGTAATATGCTACTGTTTATTTTGAAAGGTGTCGGTTGATATTGCCCATTCCAGTATTTAACGCTAGGTGAAGTTTATCGGTATCCAGTATTCCGATTTAAGTCTTTCAATTCCAGCATTTACGACAAGACGTTTCTTCTCACCAGCAACAGGGAGGCTGTTCAAACCGCAGTAACAAAATTACAACCAACAATTGACACAGGTATTTATGGAACCACTAATGTCAGGAAAAAGGTATCGCAGTTCATAGGAAAAGAGTTTAATCGTAGCACTGATGGCAGGCCACAGACATCGCAGCAAACAGGAAAACATTTTATAGAAGCACTGATGTTACGCCATATACCGGGACAAACAGGAAACGTTTAATCGAAGCACTGATGGCATGCTAGAACTACCGCATCATGTTTTATTAAAGCACTATTATGTTATCCTTGTATCGTATTTCTCTCGTTTACCATTTGATGTTTTGGTGGATTTATTTTAGAAACTAGGGTCATTTTGCTACTGTTGTCAATACTTCGCAACTATATTTGTTAAACCATCTTCTATGAGTTTTTTTTTTTAAATTTAACAAAAAAAAAAAAAAAAAAAAAACATACGGCGTTACGTTTTGTTACATTTACTGGAGGTGGCCAAAGTTTGACTAAGTTCTTACTTAATGCAGTTTTCAGATTGTTTTAGAGATAAATTACATGCTTACTTCCAGTTGCATTTCAAAACTAACATTTGAAAAAAGGATATTACACAGAAGCACTGGTTTTCTTCGTGTAGTAGTTTATAGTAAGTTAAAAATATTAATCCAGTAATTGACAGCAAAAAGTAGATTAGGTGGATGGAATCTCCATGGCATTTATACTGACAAAAATTCTTTCGCGTCGTGGACTGGCTCAGATATTCATATACGCTGTGAGTTCTTTGACTGCTTGATATGTTCTTCTCAAGAGATGAAACTAATTTCAAAATAAATAGTATATTGATGAGAGACTGACTGTCATGATGATATCTTGCTATTGTCACCGCGAGCTTATGATACAATGTTATTAACCTAATTATAAGATTGAATTATTTTCTGGCTTTTAGTTATCTTTGCAATTTAAGAAAGATCAATAATTCTTTCTTTGTTTTCGTTGTCTTGGTTTTTTCCGATAGCTCTGTTGTACTAAGAATGAACCAGCCCTTTGAGAAAATTAACGGTGAAGACAAAAAGAAATAAATCCTTCGTTTCTAACACAGAAATACGAACAGATTCCACGAGAAACTCAAAATGTTTGAGTCGTTCTGAAGTGTTCAAACGGTTATTACGTGGCGCTGACGTCTTGGCGCGGCGCGTTTCCTCGGAGGATTGGCTGCACTAATTACTCTCTAAATTATTAGTTCACCGCCCCACCTGCTGCTACCTCATCACGGGCCGGCGTCTTAGCAACTCGCTGTGTGTGCACACCGACTGAGCGCTGGATAGCGGCTAATTTGCAAACTCCCGCCGGCACAACTTGTTCCGAGGCTGCGGGGCAATTCGCAGGTGCGACTGAGTCAGCGGCCGCCAGTAGCGAGCGAAATTAATGTGCGAGAAAGCAGGAACAGGTGGCGGGTCGAGGCCGCATTGCTAGGGTCGAGGCTTCAAACAGGCATCTGCGTTGTAGGAAGTTAAGCGACTCACTCCTTATCCACACATCCAGTCACAATACTGAAAGAGTGTCGCGGTAGCTGATTTTTGTATAGATTTTAGTATAGAGTTTAGCGGTAATGAAGGCGGAGTGCTTCCAAGCCAGCACAGTAGTACGAAGGTTACACCGCTCATATACGACACCCGCGCCAAGGACCCTGGTCTGGCAGTCCTTACTGTGGGAACACTGTATAGCACGGCGGGTACACGAGGCTTACACACTATGAGCCCGTTAACCACACGCATGATCATCGTGACAAACAGCCAATGAGAGGAAGGCTTTCCCCACCTTCCGGAATCGAGGGCGCCTCTTTGCGCACACGATTCGCCCCAGTCCGTGAAGTGAAATTTCGTGGGGCAGACCTGTTACCATCCAATTAGGCCATTTTAGGCATTTTTCCTATCATTCTCCCTCTGCTGGCTTGGAATGCATACTGCATTAACATTGGATCCTATGGTCCACTATTCCAATATGAGGAAACACCGATTTCATGTACCAATAACTTGTAACTGTACCACACAGCCGCTTTAACAATAAATCAAGAAGCCACAACTCTTCATATCATTTCAAGGAGCACCTACATCCTGATTTTATGCATATTAAGTCTCTGTGCAAGTATTTTTATCCTAGCCAGGAGCTTACGGATGCCGACTGGAAACCAGAAGTACCGCAGCCGACAGTAAGTAGTCGCTAGGACGGACCCACAGTGGATAAGTTCGCCACTCGCTCGGTCAACACACGACAAGAGGACGCTCCCACTAGATTACAGGATGTTAAAAAGAAATGGCGAATACTTTAGGAGGTGTTAGTATGCATCAAGATAAGACAAAAATGTATGTCGAATCCATCCGGGAAAGATCAGGAGTCGGTCGGGTTGAATGGAGTTCTCGGTTCGAGGTAGATGACTCAATAGCGAAGGTAGGCTGTGGATATCCCTCGGACAGTGGAAGGAAACTACGAGAATACAGCTGATACCAGGATCCAGTTTATTAGGCTCAGTCTCACAATACACAGTAACAGATAGTGGAATGATGTTGCCTCGATGGTCAGGCATGAAGAGAGCTCCGTGTTGTTGTTGATTGGAGGTTTGTGTCACCACGGCGGGCCGTGGCGACATAAGACGCTATTGGCATTACCTGCCCCTCCGTCCCTGTTGCTTCATTTGCGATGGTAGATGTTAGGGTTTCCATTTTTGGCGATGGTCGGGCAGGCAAGTTGAGGGTGTGATGTGCGCTTCCCTTAAGTAGCCCCTCGTAAATCACACCTTAGTCGCTGTGGCGCTGGCATCCTGCTCGCTGCGTCTGTGGCGCCATCTAGTAGAGTAGCTCCGTACTCCCCAGCCAACATGTATAATAAATGAATGTCAACACGTACAGAATGCCTAATTCTTTACGCTGATGGGCAGAGGGATGCATTGTAATGGATGGGCGTCACATTGCACACCTGCTATTAACTCCGGAAGTATGTGTTTGCGGCCCCATGTTTACATTTTTTTTTACTTATCGCTTTACGCCTCGTAGACGTCGAGGTCATTAGAGGGGGGTGGGATTTCGGACGGGAAGGAATTCAACCACTACCTTTTAAAGAAAGCATCCTGGCATTCGCCTAGAGTGATTTGGGGAAACCATGGAAAACCCAAATCTGGATGGCCGGAACGGGGTTCAAATCCGCGTCCTCCCGAATGTGAGGCCAGAGCGTAACCGCTCACACACCACACTCGGTACTATATCTTGTTCACTCTGAACTGGGGTTGCAGGTCATCTTCCCCTGGTCAGGCTCCTCACCTCCCAGATAGGTGAGGGATAAATTTCCCCATCGTATGAAGAAATAAGGGCAGCGGAGTGGGGTAGAGCAGGCTGACCTTGAGCCGCCTCTGTTAACTGAACTGGCTATAGATATTTCTGTATTTTTTTGATCCATACTATCACCTCCTAAAATATTCGATACCTTTTTTTAACACCCTGTATACACGCAAACGTTTCTATTGGTTAAGACTGGTGGTTGAGAAATTAAATATCGTCCTGATATTCGGTAGGACAGGGATGCACCGACCATAAACATCTCGGTTTCTCCTGATTTCCAGAAATAATTTCTTTCTGGTCATTCTCTCCAGGCCATAATGACCTTCATGTCGAAGAACCATACAGTAATAATAAAAAAATCTATATTATTAAATAATAGATCGAGAGAAGCTGGACTCTCATTCATGTGAGTGTGGATTCAAAACTAGGCCCAACTATGCAAATTTTTGAATCTCAGCTGCCATAAGAGGAACTACTGTATGTTAATGAATTTTCTTCCAGCAATGTAATCAGTTTTGAATGCGTTTTCATCTCATCAGTTTTCAGCGGTCGACGACTGAAATTCTTCAGCTGCGGTAATTCACGTTTTGACGTTCGACGCCAAATAATTCTATTCTCATTTCGGTCTGAAGGAAAATAGAACAAAATTTAAGTCAAGAATACAGGATTTCTGAGTCCGATTCCAAACTTCCACTCATCAGTATTAGTAACATACAGTGGCGAGCGCGGATACCCAGATTGAAGTTGAATAATAATACGATTTGGAATGACAGATGGTAAAGCAAGCTGAAGACAGGAACGGAGCACAGTGAAAGCCCGAATGCCTTGTTCTAAGAAGTTCTAATCCACCTACTGCCAGAGTACTTTATAGATTTGTTTTGAACTCATCGAAAATATGATGACGTTAGTTACTCAGAAACGTTAACGTAGAGAGAGGTCATCAGAACCAGAGTTTATGATCTCAAATTTTATTGAATTCTTACGAAATACGGGTAGCAAATCGACATGAAGTTCTGTCAAGGTTATAATTTTAAGAAAATCTCAGTTGGCATAAATATAAATACTGGATATCACTTGATTCAAGTTACTCTTGAGTTTCAATGCTCTTTGTCGTAAGTCGCTGATAATTGAAGGTACTTTTTGGTTAGAGTTTCACGGTTCATCTATATTGAGGTCATTAGTGCCAGTATGGGACCGGTTAAGGCCTGGTAATGAATTTGGCTATAATCTAATGAAGGAAATCTCTCGGAAATCGGCTGGAATGATTTCGGGAAACCTAAGTAAAATCTAAATCTGCATGGCCAAACGGAGGATCCTCCCAAATACCATGTCTCAGCCACAACCGCAGACCTATCAGTCTAGGTAATAAAGACGGAAATTAAACAGTGTGTAGAAGCGCCATGTTCTCCGTTACTACATGATGCAGTTTACAAGAGTTGTCAAATAATTTTTATGTGAAACTAAGCCATAGGGGGGAAAGGGGGGTGGAACTAAACACGTAATCTATATTAGAGATACATGCAAATACACATATTTGCATCTCCAATCACAGAATTTAAAAGATAATGAGAGGCGTAAAATGATGTGAACCTCCAGATACACGTCCTTCGATGTGGACAGTAGACGATCAGATATAGTAAGAACTTTTAATGTCGTCATCTGAATTCGGACTACACGATGTCAGAACGGTATTTTCGTTGCTGAAGGTTTTACCACAGCTCCCTCTAACAACTTTTGTTAGAATAGCTCTGTTACGGAGAAGCATTTAATGCTTTCCGTAACCGATTTCGCCTGTAATTGCAAAGAACTCTCATTTCACCAACTCGTTTTTCGCCCGACCGATAAACTGTGGAAACAACATCGTAACTTTCAATAGTATCAGAAAATAACAGAACTAACTTGATAAACACCAATGGTAACATCAATCGGTTAGCATTTCATGAATAATATGGTATAACCATACAGTTGGTGCGACGAAATAAAAGAACGCAATGAAAGGTGCGAATAATCAGGAACAGTAGACTGCTATCAGATTTAAGATAATTCATTACGATAGTTAAAGATAGCAAAAAGTAGTTTATAATAAATTAATTAAGTAATATATTTTGCTGTGGTGAAAGTGAGCGAAAGAATATTTTGAGCAATAAGAAAATACAGAAATATTTTATTCTGAAGGTTAGGGTGAGCATGAAAGAACACCTATTGCTTGTATTCTGGAAAGTGAATGAGTAGAAGGCATTCACCTGAATTCCCTCCCGCCTGGCTGCAGCCAAGGGTAGAAGTCTCGAAGCCAACCTCGCGGAAATAAAAACTTAACCTTTAGCGAGAGGTGAGACATGTAATATCTATGGCAACCTGTATGCGCCAGAGATGTTGAGAAGAGCAATCTAACGTTTTAAAGACAGGGTTGGCAGTACCGTTTGTAGCTCGAGTCAAGATTCCGTTAGCCGAAAAGTCCACAAACGACAATAGGAGCTCTCAGTGCTGGTTGTTGTGGCATGTTTATAATAATTCCGTGAAGCTGTTTCGTTGTTAGGACGACGTGAACGAAGTCATCGCATGACATAAGACAATTTTCTCTCTCAATGTCTCTTTAACGTCACGCAAAGCTCTCGTTCTCGCTACGATATTCATGTAGTTGGGTATTGCTATGAATCTGAAAATTTGTCAGTGTCTATAACTGCTGTTTTGGAAAGATGTTCTGTTAAAGGGAATCATAAAATGTATGAACAATTATACTTGGACGCTGTATGCTATTGATTTGGGAGGTCAAAATGCACAACTTATTAAAAGCAAATAAATGTTTAAGATTGTAAAATTACCTGCAAATGACTCAGTGATTTATGGATAGATTAACAACTTTATATGTCGTAAATTTTTAGCTACGAAGTCTGATTAATGACAATTATTAATATTTTAAAAGCAAAGAGGCGGGTATATTACAACAGTTATCGCAATATTGTTACTTCATTCTTTCTTCATTTGTTTTTCACTTCATTCTGTCCATCTACACTTTTTGGGCTAGGTAGTTTGTCCGAGGCATTCCTTCAGAGTACGGGCAATGATGCAGATGGGGCATTTCAGAAGTCCTTGGTAACCTTGTACATAACAAGTCCCTCCATATCGTTTCCAGTGTTGTATGAGGACAAAATTTATTGGTTGAGTGATCCCATTTCAGCTGGAAGATACACAGTGCGGTGGTGGGGGAGAGACAGGAAGATAGCGGGGGAGATACGGTTTGTCAGGGGAAGAAGACTGTCAACGGGAAGCCGACGCGACTTGGATGTGAATAGTGTCTGGGGATTTGACTCGCTTTTAATCCGCTGCCGACACGCGTGAAATACCGCCCTGGCTTGTCTGGTGAAGGCGACAAGTAGCGGCGAGTAGTTCAAAAGACACCTCACACCGCAGACATCTCCAAGTGCCAGCCCGCAACACTAGCGACCACTTCACGCTTGCCTTCAGAGCACCGTCCCCTTCAACCTCTGAATCTGGCTGCATTAAATGGACAGTGCAAATAAAACCTAAGAGAGCAGAATTTCTCAAATGCACTTTCTATTTTTCTAGATTTGGCGGTCTTCTCAGTCAGTATTAATGTGACATAGAGTAGGCTTTTGAAATTTTTGTGACAAATACTAGGTTGTACATGACTGGTTGCACTGAGATCTTAAACGGGTAGCATTGCTTATGGAAGAACGTTGATACTATCAAGACAAAAGTCTCCTGATTGGAGAGTTTGTTTGTTTACGTTTGTTCTGAATCAATTGATTTGCGTAACTGTTCACTAAATTAAATCAACGAATAATTCAAAATTTCATTGTTCGGTGGCCAATCGTCACAGTTTTCAGTTCCTAACCTAACCCGGTTAACCTACCAGGTATAGGGGATCTACAACTTTACGCGGAATCTGAACCACCAGAATTGAAGGTCAAGTTAAGAGCCTTTGATAACCCCAGCCGATATCGAGATTCGAACCGGTCACCATTCGGTCTCCAGCCAGTTGTCTTAATGACTGAACCACCAGATCTCTCGGCATATACACTGATGAGCCAAAAATTTATGAGAATCTGCTTAATAGCGTGTTGGTCCACCATTGGAAAGTATTGGATTCGGCGTGGCATCGATTCAACATATCTTTGATAGGATTAGGCTGGAGTTATCTGGCAGCAGACGTCTACATACAGTTCACGCAATTCCCTTGAATTACTGGTTGGTAGTTTGTGGGTGCCGAGCTTAAGCCCGATAGCATACCAGATGTGTTGTATCAGGTTGATATCAGATGAATGTAGTGGCCAAAACATGAACATGAGTTCACTGTAATACTCTTCAAGCCACTGTAGCACGATTCTGGCCTCATGACATGGACGGTTGTCTTGCCGGAAGATGCCATCACCGTCGTGGAAGACATGAAGCACGAAGGGATGCAGGTAGTCCGCAATAATTTTCACCTAGTCCACCGCTGTCATGGTGCCAGCGATCACTACCACAGGTCACATGGAAACTTGGGGGAATATCCGCCTCAGCATCATACTGACCCCACTGGTGAATGTTCCCTGGAAGATGGCGCTTCCGGACACGACCACCGACTTGGTGTTACAAGATACGTGATCCATCAGACCAGGCAACACGTTTCCAGTCTCGATGATCTTGTGACCACTGCAATCGTAATTGACGATGTCATTGGGTCAGCATTGGAACACGTAGGGTCCGTCTCCTGCGGAGTCCTATGTTCAACAATGTGAGCTGAGTTCCGCCTGCACCAGCATTGTACTCTGCCGTCTCATCTGCCACAGATCACCCCCACCCCCTTGCAATCCTCCTCCCGGCTCGTTCTATGACGAAATGTAGACGTCCACCACCTTGTCGCCTAATCGTGGTTTCATAGTCAGTCCCTCAGCCACTTTCCATAGATGATCACTACGGCAGCACGCGAACAGCCGAACGGCATCGTCGTTTCCGAGATGAACATATCCAGGCGCCGGGCTATAACAATCTGCCCTCTATCGAATTTATTTGGCACACACATGGCTGACTCCCTATGCGTCTCTACACCGTTTGTACACTTTCCTTGCTGAATGCAGTACGTGCAACGTCACCAGTCAGCATTCAATCTCGCGCTGGGCTGTGCTCAAAATGTTTGGCTTATAAATGTATGTTTTGGTATGCCTCAAGGTGTAGAAATTGCATGCAATTTAGGAATGTTATTTAAGAACAGTGTACCTCGTTGAGGATGATCTCACTAAGGAGAGTCATTGCTCCATTACTGGAGACCAAAAAGGATGACATTAAAGGCTTTTACTGTAAATTTTTTTTTATATAAATTTAGTAATAAGGATAAGTCTCCTATTTAAGCAAACTACCTCTGATCTATCTAGTTTCAGAATGTATGCGATCGATATTATGTCGATGCAATGCAAGAGAGGGAAAAGGGAGATGAGAGAAGGAAATCCAGGCGAAAGAAATGTTTTGTTGAGCTGAGAGGGCAGCTCTCCCTCTCAAGCCGTCGTTTGGTCCACAACGAAAGCAACGACCCAGAAATTTAACGATGCCCGCTGCTATCTCCACGCCACTCCTCACTTCTCTTCTTCGAGACTCAGAATAAAAAAAATGATGAACTTGTTCCGCTGGGCTGCTACGACTGAGTTTCTGATGAATATTTTGTTATCATAACAGTACTCTTAATGTCTCTCACAAGGGAATGAAACTACTTGCAACAGGAAAGTAGATAATAGTTTAGGCAACGATATTTTTTTTTTTGTTCTCCTGAATACAAGTCAACAACTGAGGTCTGGAAGCAAACCAACAAAGCAGCACGGATTGTCGTTATTTGAGAACATTCAATTTGGGGTTTAGCCTTGGCCGGCGTTAGGAATTTCGGGCCCGGGGTAAAATGGGCGACCGGGTGACAATGGGCGGATCCTTGGCCTCATAGCCTGAGGGCCCCTACAGTCAATGATCGGGGCCCCCCAACAGCCATCGGGCCATGGTACTTTTGACCCGCTTACCCCCCCCCCCCCCCACCTACCGCCGGCTCTGGGTTTAGCTTATTTCAAACAAGCACATTGTTTCTGATGATTTCGACAGCTGTAAATGGTGTCTCACACGTACGGGAACCCTCAGGATTTGGACGGAATGGTCCCGTCCTTGAACGATTCCGGCACTTGTGTGGGCATTTCCTTGAGGCCGTCGCCGCACTCCTGTAGCCCGCTCATGCGACCAAATCCTCACCGAAAAACAATTCTTATTTTCACCAAGACCGGGACGGAAGAGTGAGAAGCTCAGCGTGTGGGTCGTGCGTTCAGTCGGCCTTCGAGAATTTCTGGTGAGTGCGTGTGTGTGTTGCGTATTTGTTTGTCTGTTATGTTTGTACTGTTTGGTTTCGTGATGTTCCGCGTACAGAAAGAGTTTATTAAACATTTATGAAAGTGAGCCCTGCCTATGGGAAGTGAAGTGCAAGGAATAGCACGACAGAAATAAATAAGTAGCTGCCTACACCAAACTGCCAGAAATATTGAAGGAGAATGAGCAAATGCTAAAAAAATTTAAAAAAATAAAAAATAAAACCAGCAACATGAGATGTGCCTACGGTCTGGGCTTTCTCACTAGTCCTACCAACACCAGCAAGATTATAAACCACTATCACATTTTAATAAATTACCTCAAAATAACGACACAACCGCAGTTTTCCTATTACAAACAAATTTAAAAACAAGTAGACAAAGTTTGAAGTTTCCAGAATAAAAATGAATCAATGAAACAATTATCTTCTGTGAACAATTGGTTGAGACTATTTATTTTTCTAATGCACAGTTTAAACCCGCAGGCTCATAGTTAATATCTACTGTATTTATAAGGATCAGGCAGTTAGATGGTAAATAGGGAATTACTGTTTTTCTGACTTCATTAAATTTACCATCTTCCTTTAAGAAATGTTATTGGATTTTCAATTTGTGATAATGACTTCTCTTCACAACGTTTAATGCAGGGTAGGAATGGACTTTTTATGTCTTTACAGCAAGTTAATATCGACGTGCTAAGAATGGTTGACTGGGATGTGATTCTAATGACGAAATAAGATGCGAATGACCGTGCTTTAGTCTAAGCCTCTAATGACCCACTTGAGCTAATTACAATAAGGTGTGGGAAAGAAGTGTAGACCACCGAAGCGGAACGCAGACCGTTAACTTTGCTATATTCCGACCGAGCCACCAGGTGGAATGCATTACTAGGCCGAAAGAGTGTGTATGAAGCTAAATATTTAGACACGAGTAAAAGGTGTCAGCTTGTAATTTAGATTACGCTGCTGCCGATATCAGCTTGTTAGTATACATAGAGACTAATTACTAATACGTCTGGTGTTTAAGTAACACCAGCTTTCCAACAGACTTTGCAGCAAAACGAGTAATTAATATTCGACAACTGAGATATGTTAACAAACGATGACTTCCAAACAGCAATAGATACTTTTTATTTTCGCCTTTGGTTTAAAGAAGTCACATGTAACAATGGATAAATTCACGGAGTATGGTTTGAATGAAATTTTCACGGGATGGATATATATACTAACCGGCGATGAAGAAAATTGGTGCGTATGTTTTGTTCTCAATCCGAAGGTTGATTGAATTTGTCGCGGGACTCGTGCCATGGAAGTGTTTGCTATAAGCAGGACAGCCATATCATTTCCTTCGTGTGCACAAGTGTTAGGTACGTCATTGTCAGTAGGAGGGGATAGCCGATTCAAGCGCACCGCCAGGTGGCAGCACGGTCGCGTGACGTCACACGTTAGTTCCCCGATCTGCGGATAGATGGCGCTGCACCGTTAGTTCCCCCGATCTGCGGATAGATGGCAGCATATCCCAAGGGCTTAATTTCTTTGGGCGCAGATATTCCACACCGCCCACCCAAGCCCTGAGGCAATGGCTATTTCTGTTCTGGAATGCGCGCGTTGTGAAATGTGTACACTGTTTCAACACACCTACGGAAATACCCACTCGATTGTTTGCTTTGACGAAATATGTACTCTACCAGTTGTGCAAGCGGTATCTCTTGTGTAAGCGCGGAGTGAGAGGCTCCATGCGACGCTATAAAAGGAGCGCCCGTGGCCAGCTCTGGCTCTGTACCGTTGCGAACCTTGCCGTGTGCGCTTCTAGCAGTTACCGCAGTGTGTGTTTCTCGCAGTGTTCAACACAATGTCTCAGTCTTATGAAGGTAATAAGTTATAATTATTATTATTATTATATGTGTGTGTTTGTGTGTATGTATCAGTGATACTAAAGATGAATTTTCTTTTACAGAGCTCCCAGTTCTATCTGCTGCTGATGTGGAAGAGTACCTCGCAAACAGTAAGCTAATTTCCTTATTGTTAGTAGTATTAGTTTAAATTATTATTATTATTAAGACTAATTTTTCTTTTTCCCTGTTTCAGATCTACAACAGATCTCACCGCTGTTTAGCGATGATTTAGATAATGGTAAGTTTTTGCATCTAAACTGGAATATTTTTGCTGTAGATGTGTACTTGTTGCATACTATAATTTATTTTCTATTGTAGAACCACGAGTTGTCTCAACTCCGGAGCTGCTGTGCTATACACTTTAGGTATGTATTGACTGTAATTAATTTTTTTAATTTCTCGTGCGTGTGTTGATACTAAAAGAAAATTAATTTGTTCTGTTGCAGAGCCTGTGAATGCTACTGATGGTTCTGACAATAATTTTGCAAGGGGTAAGTACTTTATATATTTCTTGCTGTAGATAATATTGTTTGATTTTTTTCTGTAACCAACTAAAATTTTTTTTTGTTGCAGAGCCTGTGAATGCTACTGATGGTTCTGACAATAATTTTGCAAGGGGTAAGTACTTTATATATTTCTTGCTGTAGATAATATTGTTTGATTTTTTTCTGTAACCAACTAAAATTTTTTTTTGTTTGATTATTTTCTGTAACCAACTAAAATTTTTTTTTTGCAGAGCCTGTAAATGCTTCATCCTCTGAGCTGGCTAGGTATTTTGCCAATTGTAAGTTAAAAAAAAAATTCTTAACTGAATTACTTTAAACCTTTTTGGCTGTGCAGTAAAAGATGATTTTTTTTCCACAGATTGCCCTGAACATGATGATCCCAACCAGCCTGGGGACGTCTTTGTTGGTAAGTGTTTAGATTTATTTTTATTGAGTTTTTCTTTCTTTTCCTTGTCTAACTAAAATTTATTTTGTTATAGGTCAACATGGTTCCTCGGGACCCCTCCAAA